>CAIGRL010152689.1:0-19740 GCA_903798325.1 Fraxinus xanthoxyloides
GATAAAGAAGCCATAGCAATTGCCAGAAAAACTAGGCCTACTAAAGGCACAAAAATTACTAACAATGAGTGGCATTGATTAATTCCTTTACCCATAAATAGTAAACAACATTTACGGCTGCACTTCCACGTGGCAAAATGGATCAAAGTCTTTTCAGCTGCATGAAGTTCTGCTCAGCATCATGGCAAGTGAGATTTTGCTTAAATAACCATTACATCAGCTATAGTTGTCGTTATTGAGATGACATACTATTATAAATAGAGGGACTGATCCTACCGGTGTTATTAAACTACTAAGAAATTTCATAAAACCACTGTCTAGAGATTGCAATTCAGCTTGAGTTACAATTTCCAAAATAAGATCTTGCACAAATACGGATAGGCAGACCTAAGTAATGCATTTACAATCTTGCAGATTTATTCAGCATCTTTGACACACGGAAGTTAACAGCAATAATCAAACCGGTATGGTTCCTTTTATTAACATATTGACTTTCTTTTAAAATAATAAAAGTAATAAAACATGAAATCCTTAAAATTTGTGAAGTATATTGACTATGCGACGGTTCAAAAATTACCTGTCCATGAGGTCAACATGCTCTGAAGAACCGGGTATCAGCAGAGCAAAGGTTTCATTTCTGTTAATGAAATCCTTTTCCCCCTTGCTTAGCTCTAAACCCTTACAAGATTTATGAAGGTGAACTTTTATTGCAGAATCAAACCCAGCAGTAACAAGAAGCGAAGAGTGCGGATCATACAAACATCTCCATACTCCCCTCCCGCTGTAGAAGTAAAATAATAATACCAAATTACAGTACTATACCAAATCCTGGCCAAACAAGTGCAAGATGCAAGCACAGACCTTTTTCACCAAATCATAAACAAGAAGGACAGAGTTGTAGAGAAAACTCGAAAGCCAAACTAGAACATATACACAGTAAGACAAAACTGAATAAACTCAAAATAAATTGCAAAGTGACTGCTTTTCCAGCAGAAAATCTGTACTTAAACGGACAAACAAGAACTAAATCTTGAATTCTTCAACACAACTGATGAGTGAGTTTCACTCGTTGTTTTAATGCCACTTAAACTTGATATTTTTGTTGTCTTTGAGCAATTTAGAACGTTTTGATGTGTTTGTCTGGGTTGTTTTATAGGTTGGGTAACTTGGTGAAAACGGCGAGTTTGAAACTTGAAAAGCAGCAAAGCAGGAAGACATTGTGAATAGGAAAAAAAGTATGTTGGAAACCATGCAAAAAGGCGAAGAAATAAGCCAAACTGAAGAAGAGATAAAGGAATCGATTGAAGGCCAGGGCGCCCCAACGCTTGGATGCTGGAAAATTCGAAGGGAAAAAAATTATAACCAAGCGCTGCAGGGCCCAGTTACGGGAGAAAATGACGCAGACTTCAAGCGCCGAGGTGCCACGGATCGGGTGCCCCAGCTCTTGGTCCCAAGATGAAGACCGGAAGTCTGGCACCACGACGCCAGCAATATGATCATTGCGGTGCTGCTAGGAGACAAGAGGTGTTTTAAATTGTTTGGGTTTCTTTTAATGCTCAACTTCTCCCCAATTCCTCTAAAGACTTCAAGATACTATAAATATAACTTGAGACCATGTTTTGATTTTATAATAGTTATTTCTATGAGATTTTTCCAATTATGTTTATTTGTGTTGTTTATTCTTAATGCTTTCAATTAACTGATCAATTATTGAATATTTGATTATCTAAATTTTAGCACTTGACAGGGAGAAATTTAGGTGCGATCTTAGAATAACAAAACCTAAATTTTATAGGTTTCGGGATAAGTATAAAATATTTGAAGCTTGTTCCACTAAACTACCATGAACCTTATAATTTCTAGATTTTTAATTCGGAGTAGAGATATTTGAATTGAAATATAGGAATAGTTTTTTACTCGGTACTCGAGAGAAAAAGTGGAATTAAATCAGGGTTCTTGCTTATAAATTTAGAAAATTGATTAGAAGTAACTATATAATTGAGAAACATAGTTGATAGTGGGGTGAGATCATACCCTAGGCATTCTAACATTGATTTATTCCTTCAAATTTGCATAATATTGTTGAATTCGTCGTCACATTCATCTTTAGATTAGTTAAAACAATCGAATACAAAATCCATTCATCTAGATAAAATAAAGACTAAAATAATTATAGTACTTAATAGAAATTGAATCTCAATCCATGCAGGTTTGACTTCCATACTTGATCGTATATTACAAAACTTGACATCGTACACTTGGGTATAAT
Organism: Fraxinus xanthoxyloides; assembly: GCA_903798325.1. Taxonomy (NCBI): domain Eukaryota; kingdom Viridiplantae; phylum Streptophyta; class Magnoliopsida; order Lamiales; family Oleaceae; genus Fraxinus; species Fraxinus xanthoxyloides. The sequence continues at coordinate 2,270 of CAIGRL010152689.1, forward strand.
TACGTTACATAAAACGCGTGATAACTATAAAGTTTTTACAACTTACATATGCTCCCTGATCATATCAAGTTCTCTTCCATCATGATCCCAAACACGACATGTGCAATCCTCGCCGGCAGTGATGATTAACTGAGTAAAGGCCAATAAGCCCAAAAAATAAAATAAAAAATTGTGGAACTACAAATCTATTCCTTGTGTTTCACATTCAAATGGAAGAGACTATATCATAAAAATTACGTAATAAAGGATATGTGCGCCTTGCATTATAGATGAAATCACATTATAGCATTTGCAAGTGACTGGAAACAAAGATCGCAACCTGAGGGGAAGAAGGGCAATTCATATATCGAAAAACCAGAACACAAGGCAATCTCATGTAGATTGTCCCCACGGAACTGGCTCTATGAAATTTAGCCCCTGTTTGGGCTCCATTTTAGTCCAAAGTTTTCTTCCTTATTTTCAACCACACATTCTCGAAAAAAATCATTATTAGAAAAAACTAATTTTAATGGAGCCCAAACAGGGCCTCAATAAGTTCCGAGCTCAGATGCATTCTTAAACTCGAATCATTAAAAGAATAAATTGAGCAATGCTAAAATTTCATGTATGGTTGCAATCAAGCTTTTGCAGCCAATAATTTGGTTTGGGCCAGCCATAGCAGCCCCAATCACTATATATGTTTCTGCTGGTTAAACTAAGAATGTTACCTACTGGAAACTGGTATTATATGACCATACATTGTCATTCTAGAGCATGATAGATCATTTTGTATGTTAAATTTGAAAGCATTCATAGCAATATATTGGCAACGGAGGAAGTACAAAGCAAGACCAAGAAACATTGACTCAATTCCTTCCAGTGGAGATATGCTAAAGTCTGGTCAGTAATTAGCTTACCCTTTGATAAAATAATTTAGCCATTACTTCAGGCTACAATAGCATATATGTGACAGATTAGCTCACAGAAAAAAGAATTAAAAGTAAGGACAAGAAGCAAAAGGTACTAACCAAAGAGAAAGGGTTATATCCTAATCACATACTCATTGTCCATCTTAATTTTCATTTTCAACATGCTACAAATACCATTTTACACGTGACCTTACCGAGTCATATATACAGCAGTCCCAAATTCTGGCATTGTGCCCAAATAGTACAGGGCCAGTCAAGTGATTGACACTGTCGTCTGTGAGGCTGTAGGAACTTGCTTTTTCAGCATGAATTTCCCAAATGCGAGCACTGCACTAATTAAGAAACCAAATAATTGCATAGAAGCATGGTATAAGGAGTTCTCTGGTTACTCAAATAAGATGACTGATGTGGATTGCCGGCATTAATTACCTACGGTCATCAGAAACAGATACCAGTTTCAATCCGTTAGGAAACCACGCAATGCGAAAGATTGAGCCCTCGTGTCCTACAAGCCTACTTATAAGAACATCTTCATACTTCGGACCAGGAAGCTGGAAGTCCACATCAATAATCAGTTGTGCCTTGTTTTCCACAGGATTTCCAAGGACTGTAGCATGATTCCAAGAAACCACTTTCCACACAATAATCTGCCAAAACCAGGTAGGACCAAATGTTTGACCAGAGTAAATATAAAACTAACAAAATTGAAGTATTGTCATAGTCATCTTTGTCTGGATTACACCAGAATGAATAGTTGACACTTTTATGAGTGTGCCAAAAAAATTTAGACTAAATATAAAATAGTATTTAGGGCTCTGGGTCAAGTGGCCAAAATAATCTGCACATTTAACCCTACCCATAGGGATCTAGATTTTACTGGCAGGAAATTTTGAATTACATCAAAAAGGAAGGTTGGGGGTAAAAAGGAAGAACTTAAACTTGAGGCGAAGATGATAATGATATTAAAACCCTACCATTCCAATGGTTAGGCAGAGAAGATATACTAGGAAACTAAAGTGATAAAAGGTAGCATAAGTTACCTCGTTAAAGATTGTACCAGATGCAATAAGGAGTGATTCAACTTTATCCCCCCACATCCGCAAGGAATACAATAGGCATCTCTCTGAAAATTGCATTTGAAAAGAAATGTAAATAAGATAACATCTAGCACATGACTCAAAGAAGCTAATCAACTCATAATACTAAAATTAATCAAACATGTGTTCTTGCAGGTTGTCAATTATTGCACTTTGGTTGCCAAGGGATTACAAATATTGAACTTATGTAACTACTAAGAGTTGCTTAAGAGATTGAAAATGCAATTCTTTATTACATATCCTCGAGTAATTTGCCTTCTTGTTATTCATCAATCAACTAGTAAATATGTTGTTTTAAATGTTCATATTTTTTTAAACAGCTATATTACCACTATCTGTAGAAATTTTATGGCCAAGGAAGAGGAATGTCAATTGGAAAAGAAAAAAGAAAAAACTAACCTGAGGATTTTACATCAGAGAACACATTACATCTAAAAATATCCCAGAAGCACACAGAGTTGTCGCTACATCCGATTGCAAGATAACGGCTCCCCTTGCTAGTAGTTTCACCGTCCTGCTACGATCAACAAATATGACTACCATTGCAATCTACTTTGAAAAGCTCAAAAATAGCAGAAGGAAATTTAAAAGAGTTTAGACCTTCAAGAAGCAAACATCCAGCACCCAGTGGCCTACTTTCGGTAGTGCATGAATAAGACTTAGTTCTAAATGAAAACATGGAAACTGTTGGTTGCCTTGTTCAATTTGCAAATTAAACAGCTTCACTCTCCTTTCTCCGAAAATGGCAATTCGTAACGCAAAAGCAGAGCCTGTCAGTTGTCTGTGAGAATTTTCCAAAGTGATCCCGTGAACTCGAATTCCATCAAAGACTTGAAAAGAGTTTATCATATTTCCACTCGCTAAATCGTACACCAGAATCTGTGAGCCGGTTCCTGTGGAAGGGACATGTAGTCGTTATTTTCATGAGTAACAGAAAATGTAAGAGGTAGGGGGGAGAGAGAGAGAGAGAGAGGATTAACCTGCTAGGAGGAAAGGAAGAGAGGAGAGGTGAGGGGGAAGGTGGAGGAAACAGAGGGCTGAGATTTCTCCAAGGTAGTGGCCGCGACGGAGATGCCATTCTACTTGCTCAGCCTTGCTCATGGCCGCTGCAGCAGGAAAAATAGAGTAGGTTTTAAAAGGGTTTCGCGGCTCCAGGAAATGGTCCTTAAAAGGTAACTATCGGAGGGAAGAGCAAAGAAGGGGTGTAAAAACCTTCAGATAGTCTGATGCTGTCCAATTAAATGATTCCCACGGTATTTTTTAGTGAAAGTTTGGTATCCATTATTTGTAAAATATATTTTATTAACAATCCCTATTTAAGTTACATTAGATTTTTCATTCTCATTGTTCGACTCATTTTCAACCACACATTTTTCAATAAAATAATATTTTTCATCACATCAATAATATTTTCCTTCTTTTTCAACCACACATTCTTTATCAATCCACTATTCCAAAATACATTCTTTTCAAAATAATATCCATCGAACACACCATTATTTTCAATCAAACATTTTTTAATAAAATAATATTATTTATAAACTCAAAATTTTTTCTTATTTTAATCACACACTCTTCATCAAATCACTATTTCCAAAATGCATTTTATGCCAAAAGAAATGAGCTCAAACATGTTCTAAAAAATCTCATCTTATTTAGCATTTTCATGCGAGAACATGTACCGCCTTGCATAGAAGTGAATTTGATTTGTGATCCAACATGAATTTTGCCAAACAGCCATAGATAGGGAGCACATGTGGCGTCTCGAATATTCAGGGTCCACGTGTCCCTGTCACTCTTACAAAATCCGATCCATTATTTAGCTACCTCAGAGTCTTGTCTCTGTCCTTTTATTTAATCGAGTTGTCCGTTCTAACTATACATGATTAATTACTAGGTCAAACCTCCTCATAGTTTGTGTTGATTTTGAATTAGTAACTAAATTCGATCAATCAACTCAGCTACTATTCGTTTACGGACATCTAGTTAGATCGTGCTATTTTATTAGGTTTTAGATATTTTGTAATAGGCAATTTTGTAACATAAAGGATTGAATTGTACTGTGTGTAAAATTCAAGGAATAATGTGCAAATAGTTGAAAATAGGATTATTAGGTCTAAAATTCGAGAATGGCAAAAGGAGGAAAACAGCGAAAATTTTCGCTAGATTGTCGCCAAGGTTTAGCTCGAGCTACAAAAACAGAAATATCGTCGTCAGACTGTCGCCCATCCTTCGCTCGAACGACAGGCTGTCGCTCGACCGTCGCTGAGCCCTCGCTCGAACGATGTGATTATCAGGAAAAATTTCATTTCGCGATTTAAGGGCTTTTGGCCGACCAATTCGTTTCGTAACCTACCTATAAATACCAAATAACCACAAAACATTTTCTCTTAAGGTTGAACATTGTGAGAGATTCATCTATGAGAGATTTCTTATTATTCATCTTTCAACATTCATGATTCATTGATATCAGTTCTTGGTGGTGAGAAAACATTGTTTCAATAATCCAAATACCAAACTACCTTTCCTCTACATGTGGTCAAAGTTCAGAAGATCGAAGAAAGTTGACTAGAGTTCTAGTCTGTGAAGAACAAGGTGTTCTTCGTTGATCCACGGGAGATAGATAATTTCACAAGACTATGAGTGCTGCAGGGTAGTAGATTCCACGGAGAGCTTTGACAACAGCGGCTAAGGATTGGTGCAAGGGAGCACGGGATCCAGGGAGAGCTATAAGTAGTGCAGTTGGGAAATCAGATAGTGCGGGTCGTCTAGTCTGAATAACTATAAGTTGTTAAAATTGTTTATAGTAGATTTCCTGGCAAAATGCCCAGAGTTTTTCCTAATTGGGTTTCTCCGTGATCATCATGGTGTTGATTTACTGCTTTCATTATTATTTATTGATTGATCATATAAACTGCGATATTCAAATTTAGGATTAAAATGACTTGCATGTTTAATCATCTAGAAAATAATTAANTGACTTGCATGTTTAATCATCTAGAAAATAATTAAAAAGTGACTTGTTACTATATAATTCGTTAGTAATTTTATATTCTACATTATACATCTATTCACCCTCCTTTAGGTGTTGTTAGGATCGAACTAAGCCTTTTTCATATTTGACTAGAAGGGATAAGTTCTTCTGTAAGTTATAACAGTATCTTGGACACACACCAAAAAATCAAATGGGATACCACGCTCTTGTTTGATGATCATTGTTTTCAAAAAAAAAAAAAGATGTTTTGAAGAGTATGCAAATATTTTGAGTTTACCTGCAAAATATTTTATTATGCGAACATGTTGTTGATAATGAGTATGAGAATTAAAGAGTTTTGTTTTAAATGAACACAAATAGGGGCTAAAACTTCTTAATTTTTCCCTTTTTTTGAAACAAAACCACCAACTTTCATTCATCAAAATCAGTTCTCAAAATGTCTACAATATCAATAGGAGGATTTTATAAGCTATTTTTGCCAATGTACGAGATGAATTGTATGCATCCCTAAGAATATATACACCTGATAATAATTCGGTAAAAGAAGCTGTCATCTCTCTTATGCTGTAGATGAGGGGCCCTTCCTGAGCGTAGGACAAAATGCTTGCACGACAATTAAGGCAATGTGGTAATCAGACTCCACCAAAGATATGTCAATTCCCATCTCAGCTACAACCCTTCAAGAATGGGCAAGCATTCACCAATAGGAGGCGAGAATCTTCCGTAATCGATTTAGAACCATGCGCAATTATTTCCCCTCTTCATTCAAGTAAATCATCCCAACTCCAATAAAGTCCCAGCCCTCTTTTACAACTATAATGACATTCATTTTCAAACTATTGTTTGAGGTGGTTGCTATCTTCTGAACCCACCACATTATCAAATACGCATTCCTACCACCCTCAACTAGTAAACATATTCCTGAAACTCATTGATAAAATGAATAACCTTCTCCAAGTGTGATACTTATTTACTTGGATTTTGTTAAAAAGATCAGCATTACGCTCATGCCAAAACAACCACAATATAACAATGATTTGTTCTATTTCCCTGACAGAAAAAGCTTCCCAAACCTACAGCAAAAAGCAACCCACATTCTGTCCAAAATACTTGTCCATCTAATTGGCAGGAAAATCTTTTTAATCAACCCTCATTACAATTTTTTTCTCCCATTTCTCTACAGAAATGTTAATAATGAATCAGATAGAACATGTTAAGATTAGTTTTGACATGCATAATTTGTTTTGTTTTAACACCAACATATAATAATTCATTTTGTTAAGCCAAATTGGCTGAAGCCCAAGAAAGCCCATCTTGGCTTAAACTCATCTTGGCCAGAGCCCATCTTGTCGAAGCCCATAAGGCCAAGGCCTATTCTTAGTGAGACCCTACTTCTTCCGAAGCCCATGTCCTTCAAGGCCCCTATGCGGGAGCTATACACAAAGCCCACTGAAGAGGAATCCAAAGCTCAAATAATGACCTACTTTTGAAGATCGCAATTTTGTAAAATCCTTTTAGAATAATTGATGGGACTACTACAATGAGTTAAAAGGTCACTCTTGACAGCATAGGATATGGGGTAGCCGCCTTCTTAAGGAACATTTAATGTGGGCAGGCTAGTGAAGTCAAAATTGATGCATATGATGTGATGATTTGGTTAAGGGGGATGGAGCCATGTGTCATCTCATCCAATTGTTATTATTATATATGTAACACTATACATATATGGTCTCTTAAGAGTTTACGGTGTGATCTTAATCTTTAACTTGGTTCTTTATCGATCGTTCATTATCGTACATCTTCGTTTATATATTTACCTGAGCCTAAACATATTTGTCTCGTGTCAAAAAGCTTCTACCACGTTCAATCTCGTAACATGTTCAACTAGTAACCTGTCTACATGTGTCGAAATTAGCTTATAAGGACACGAGTGAGCTCGGTATCTGTTGGCGTATTTTTTGTGGTCAACAGATTAGTCCCGTCTGTGGAAAATATTACTAAAAATCATGAACATCCCCGTCTGTTGGACAGTATAGCTAAAAAGAAAGAAAAATAAGCTCAAATCGTGATGTTCCTCCTAGAAGGGTAAGGGAAGATCCTAACGAAGAGGTTCCGCAAGTACCCACCTAATGGGTCGACGCCGACCTCACCGCCACCATAGGCGTGGTGGGAGAAGGTTAGTTGCTCAACTTGGGAGGTGGCAACCATAGTTGCCAACATGAGGAATATCACCTACGGAAACATGGTCGTGCAAAAGCTCCTCATGCTAATGCAAGGCTCGGGAGGTCCTCCAATTCCCTCTTATAAACCACAAGAATATTATTCGCTTGAGGATGAAGTCCAAAGTTAAAGGGCCCCATTCCCTAGGCAAGCTAGAGATGTAAGTCCCTTTGTAAGGGAAGTGGGGGGTTGATATTTCCTCAAACTATGTTTCGACGAACCCACAGAAGCCCAGGCGGACATGGAGGACAATTTCCCCCCTAAATATGATCTAGAACATACATCACAAAGGTCTGCGAGTATTTTTGACAAAATCAGCCCTGCAAGAACCAAGTGGCCATCGCAACCACCTCATGTGCCTAGAAATCAGCCGCAGCCACCCCTCATGTGATTCCACAATCAAAGGAAAGGAAAGGGTATGTCCCACAAGTTGTTCCACCTAGAAATGGCGTCATATGAGGGAGGAAACAATGAGGGATTGGGCAAGCCCTTCTTATATTCCACTTAGATATCCGGCTGATAAAGAAAACTCGGATGATTCACAAAGATTTATTGACTTAGATGCCGACGACGAAGATGAAAATTTGCCTTTTCACAAGAATTGAGGAATGCCCCTATCCCAAGTCATTATGTGCCACCAAAAATACCAAAGTATGATGGAAGAGGTGACCCAACCAAATACCCGAATTGTTACAAAAACGCACATGAGCCTGAGAGGTGCAACCCCGCCAATAAGTGCCGAACCTTCCACATTACTTTGAGTGGAGCAATAGAAATTTGGTGGAGTGGGCAATCCCCAGGAAATTTTCGGAGCTGGCCAGAGTTTAGGAGTACGTTCTTGAAGAGGTTTGCTGTGAGCAAAGAGGTAGAAGCTCTCATTAAACGTCTCCAGGACATGAGATAGCAACTCGGATAGACGTTGAAAATTTTTCTAGCCCTGTTTACCGATGTAATGACATATTGCATTCGTACTACTGACTGAGAGGCGTTTTCTGTATTACGGGGGTGGTTTGAACAAGAACACCCTAATCTGGAGGGATGTGCTGAATCAGGATCCCACCAGCTATGATGCCTTGCGGAAATGATGAGACATGAAGGATACGAGGCCTTGAAGGAAGAAGTATAAAAATTAATATAGAATGGTTTTATCAGAGAGGCTATCTACCCAAGGTGGGTTTCAAACCTAGTATTGGTGAAGAAGCATAGTGGTAAATGGAAGGTGTTCATCGACTTCTCCAACCTTAACCAAGCTTGCCTTATAGACAGCTCTTCCCTTTCGAAGATCGACTAACTTGTGGATTCCACCGCCGGGCATGAGCTTTTAAGTTTCATGGATACTTAGTTAGGCTACAATCAGATTTCTATGCACCTAGTAGACAAGGAAAACACATCTTCTAGTTTGTCGATCATATCCCCAGTCATCCTTTGAAACCATTGTAACACCTCATTCGACATTCTAAATTCTACAATATTTCTTACTCACCCAAGTTCACTCTTGTATCACTCAAGTTTGGCTTTTACCCTCTATTGATCTCACCATACAGCCTTTTACCGCTCAAGCTTTCAATCAAGTCATTCATAGAATAATTCAAACACAACCAGAAGTTATTCTCGTAGAATTCAAATCAAGTGAGATTTGTGACCTTAAAGAACTCGATAATTAGGGCGAGAAGAAAAAATAATTCAAGAATGTGGTTCTTGAATTTGAAATATACTGAACATAATTAAATTTGAATGTAGGATTGATAATAGGACGTTGGAAATTTTCAAAATAAATCAAGAACTTTTTTTTCGGGACAGTACACGTGAACAGTACATGTGAACAATTTTTTTTTTTGGATAAACTCGAAAATTGATTTAGATAACAACGAAACAAATGGAAGTTGATTTGGATGCTACATCAGCCTAAAAATAACTTTTGAAATTTTTGTTTTGAATTTTTGGATAAAAAAAAAATGAAGAACACAAAGAACTGGACAGAAAACAAAAGATTCAAAGATAAGAAAAATGATATAATCTTGATTTTGGAGCCTAAGTTCTGATACCAAATGATGAGAACCACGTAGTAACGAAAACTCCGCAACCCCTCATTGATATTGACACTGAACCCAAGAACGCCCAAAGAGTCAAGGTTTTTGGATTTAACCCTAAAACAATGAACCAATCAACCAACACAATCGCCGACAATATGTTAATCTCTTGATTACACGATAATTGAATCTCACCTGGGTTTGAACGCCGCAAGATTGTTATATCATGATAAGTTCGGTGAACGCCACAAGATTGTTAGATCTTGATAAGTATGGTAAATTGTTCCATCAAGAACAAGAGAAAAAGCAAAGAAATTTTATTAATTCATCGTAAAACTTAATGTTTACAATTATCGAAATTGTTATTTATACTAATACTAGAAAACCTAGAAAAATATGGAAAAAATAAAAATATCACTTAAAGATTACAAGAATCTTACCTAAACTAAGATTCTAACAAAATAAGGAAATTTGTGAAAAATTATAATTCTCGCTAAATTGTTCTCAACATGTTTCTATGCAATCACAACCCCAAAAATATCATGCGCTTCCGATACCTTATGCATAATTTCGTGCCGTTTTCAAAATATATTTATGGGAGAAAATCCGACAACTAAACTGAAAGTTATGCCCATTTTAATTCACGCTACTCGTTTTCTTTCCAAATATCTTCAAAACTTTGAATCCAACTCGTTTCGGCTCCCGTGCCCTTCACAAAACTTGAACATTGGCTTGTCAAATTCTTCAATTTGGACTCCATAGCTCGACCAAATGCTTGCCTATCCTTGATCATATCAGGGACGATACTCTCAATTTATCAATTCTATTACTTGTAAACAATCATGTACGCTTGCGGGTTTGACACGAACAGTAGACATCTACAAGTTTTCACTGATTTTATCAATCAATCTTCTCAACCACATAGCCTCCTTACATACCTCTGTAATGACCATATATTCTTCTTTTTGTCGTAGACAAAGCTATTGTATTTTGCAATGTAGCTTTCCAGCTGATAGCGCAGTCTTCAAGGGTAAACACATAGCATGTAAGTGATTACCTCTTATCAAGGTCCCCGACATAATAGAAATTTACAAACCCAATGACTCCATCTGAATTTTTAATAAAATGTAAACAATCTTCAGTAAAGCCTATCAAGTATCTGAAGATCCATTGTACTGTTTTTCAATGTTCCTTGCAAGGATTTGCCATGTATCTGCTAACGTACTAGCTGCATGTGCCAAATCAAGTCTTATACAAAGTATAATATACATAAGCGAACCAACTATACTAGAATAAGAAACCCGAGAAATGTAATCAATGTCTTCATAAATATGATAATTTGAAGTGAGCAACCAATGGAGTACTGTCTGCTTTCGCATTCACCATATTGAATCTTTGCGTAGACGTTTCGCCTGCTTTCCAGTCTACTTTTCTACCCATATTTTCCACCCCTTGAAGGTCCCAAAAATATCACTCTTTTCTTTCAAGAAGAATACCCAAACTTCCCTGGAAAAATCATCAATCACCGTCAACAAGTAATTATGGCCTCCTTTCGATGGTACCATGGCCGGTCCCCAAAGATTTGAATGGATATATTCAAGTGTTTCTTTCGTTTTGTGTCTTCCTTTTGTGAATCTGGCTCTTTTCTGTTTTCTAACGACACAATGCTCACAAAAGTTTATTTTGTTGGTCTTCTATCCATCAAAAAGCCCCCTTCTACTCAGATTTGTCATGCCATTCTCACTCATATGCCCAAATCATATATGCCAAGGTTTTGTAATTTCATCATCGGTCAAAGAAGAAGTAAAAACTACAACATCCTCAATTACTGTGAAACCATGCAAAATGTATAATTGTGTAGAGTTTTTATATCCATTCATAACAATAAGAGCACCTCGACTCACCTTCAAAACTTCACCTTCCCCGTTGTACCTATAACCCTTTAAGTCAAATTCACTCAAAGATATGAGATTCTACTTCAGTTATGGATCATGCCTTACATCTGTAAGTGTTTTGATAGCCCTATCGAACATTCTGATTCTAACTGTACGAACTTCGACAATTTTGCAAGGCACATTGTTTCTCATAATAAATGTACCTCTCGAAACTCCTTTATATGTTAAAAACCAGTCCATGTTGGGACACATGTGAAAAGTACAAGTCGAGCCAAGAACCCAACCCTTACATGGCTTGGAATCTATGTAATCACAAGAATCTCTCATTCACTTTGCCCTTCTTCCACAACATCAGCCTCCAAAGAATTAACAGGTTGCTTCCCTTTCTTAGTAGCACTAGCACCTTTATTTCTATTCTTCAAGGCACACTCTAATATGCCCCTTCTTCTTACAATAGTGACATGTCTTATCAACATGTCTAGATTTCGATATGTCCCTCATATTTCTGCCAATATTACTATCTTCATTTCTCCTTCGAACAACCAAGTCTTCAACATGATTCATAGATCCTCCAGCAAGATACCTCATCTTCTCCTCAGACAATAATGAAATAAACAAGAAAATAACACCAAAATTTACGTAGAAACCCAATTCAGGAAAAAATCATGGGTAGAGGAGGAGAAATCCATTATAATCAACAGCAATTGTATTTACAACATCTCAATGCACTCAATTGAAATCTAAAGCTTTCAAGATGTTGTATGAATCTCTCTCTATTATGTTATATTCTGTTTTTCTATACAAGTCGTGCCATATACACATACATAAACCCTAAAGAACAAGTTGTAACCACGTAAAAATCGAAAATGGGCTTGGGCTGCATAAACTTGTCGCTTGAACGATAGGCGGGCGATGTCAGTGAGCGACTAAGTCTTGGGTTGTTTTCTACTGGGCTCGCTCGAGTGTCCAACTAGGGCCAAGCTAGCGGAAATGCGACGACTTTTTCCTCCGATCCATAATTTTTATTTTTTCAAGATCACTCCAATTTAGACTTTAATATCCACTAGAATTTGGGTCAAACCACTTCAAAATGCATTATATATTTCAACTGCACTTGTGTTTTGTTCTAAAAGAGACAATAATCTCTTAATTGTTAATGTTTGATAGTTGCATTCACCTCTTTCTTGTTCTATGCATGTTCTTAGGTTGGATCGAGAGTTTGTAATATATGTTGCCTGCAGTGTAAATAACCAAATTAAATAACACAAGTTACCTTTTAGATGATATTCCCATATTAGATGATACTGTGGTCTCTTAAATATGATTTCCATTCAATTATGCATAGTAACATCAATGTGCAAGTAAATTATTCTTAATTACTTGGTACAATACACTTATTCCATAAAATATTTTACATCCTTTTTGATGACCGTTGTCATCTAAAATTTAAATTGGGATCATTTTATTAAACTATTTGGAGTGAACGTACCTTTGTCTTTGCCAATGAGGACAATGTTCACCCTGACATTCTTAGTGCATGGCTTCCTAATCTCTAGCATTCCAAGTTTCCACCTTCACAGCTCGCGGAGAGCCGGAGACTCAGTTCCTCTATGCACGACTTATATCTCTATTGATTTGAACGGATTTCATTTGTTTTGTACAAACTAAATAGCTCTTGACTTACTAGAATTACAAACATGACAACAATCACAAACTATTACGATCATGTTGTGTTTTGAAAAGAGACGTGCTTCGGAGTTTATAAGGTTAGCTTGGCTTCATGTTTTGCACAATGAGTCAGGATTGTGGGAATCACAAACTCTAGTATTGTGGCACGACAACAAATGAGATGGTCTTTTAACTTTTAATTTTGTGTTCTTTGCTTGCATGAATCATATTGAAATAGATAATGTGTACTTCAAAGGATGAAGTGTATGATTAATAAGGAGTTGGAGGTCAATATATGACACAAATGTGTTAAATTAAAGTTTTGAGCACAATTGCAACTCAATGCGAGGTTCTGAAAATCAAGTTTATTATTGAATCCTCTCCATTAATTAAAGGAGGTTAAAGAGTAAGTTGAAGTTTGTAAATCATATTAAGTGAAAGTTTGATATGCTTATTTTTAAATACTTAAACCAAAGTCTATACATATCGTAACTATTCATTATGCATTTTGCAATTAAATAAATTCAGCTCTAAATATTTTTCTCTTCATATCGAATCATATGTCATTAAGTATGAAATTTAAAACAAACTCTCTTGAATCATAATAATACATGTTATTTGGAAAAAAAAATTATTACTATTAAAGATAATTGAAAAGGATAAAAAAATGAAAATAATCAGGATGGGCTTCCTGCTTTTGATGTTACTGATGGACCCAGCTAAGCCCATATCCCATAGCCTCTGGCAATAAATACGACAGAATTACTCGCATGTCGCAACCGTTTCTATCCCAAACCCTAGCTGTGAATTCGCCTCCGCTTCGAGGATGCAGATCTTCGTGAAAACCCTAACGGGGAAAACCATTACCCTGGAGGTGGAGTCCTCCGATACCATCGACAATGTCAAAGCCAAGATCCAGGATAAGGAGGGTATCCCTCCGGACCAGCAGCGCCTCATCTTCGCCGGAAAGCAGCTAGAGGACGGACGCACCCTCGCCGACTACAACATCCAGAAGGAGTCCACCCTTCATCTCGTACTCCGTCTCCGTGGCGGCGCAAAGAAGCGCAAGAAGAAGACGTACACCAAGCCAAAGAAGATCAAGCACAAGCACAAGAAGGTCAAGCTCGCCGTCCTCCAGTTCTACAAGGTCGATGACTCCGGCAAGGTCCAGAGGCTGCGCAAGGAGTGTCCAAATGCTGAGTGCGGTGCTGGAACTTTCATGGCCAATCATTTTGACAGGCACTATTGTGGTAAGTGTGGGCTTACCTATGTCTACAATAAGGCTGGTGATGATTGAGAAACCGAGTTATTTGAGTTGGAATTCTTGTTTACTGCTGTTTTGATTCTGTCTTAATCGCTCTTTGAACGATTATAATTTGAGTCTTTACTATGAATTTTGGTTTAAGCAATATGTTTTAGACATTGAATGTGTTTTACTTTAGTTTACAGTCAATGGATAATTGCTATTACTTTTAACAGTATCTTTCATGTGATGAAATTTTGAATTCTGTTTGTTGGATTACATTTTAATCATTTGGAACTGTTTAAGAATCATTTGGCTGCTATTATTGCTTTGCCTTGGCTAATGATAGTAATGGAACGACTTGGAAGCTCCATAGAATGAAAAATTAAAGGAATTGGACATATTTCTGAATAAAACAACACGAGATTTTTCTCCCTTAGGTCCAAATTAGAGTTAATGGAACTTTTGTATTTTTCAACTAAAAACCAGCAATAATCAATACAAGTTTCCCAATACAAAAGATCCACAATACACAAGTTTTACATGGGATTATGCCCTCCACCAACAATTTCTCTCAAGAAACCCTCGGACCAATTATACAAAGTAACCAAAGGTTATTGCTCACAACAAAGAATAGATACACCACAACCACGCCTTAATCAACACTAGATCTCACCAAGAACACCTAGAGAACAAAGATTATAAGGCGAAAATCAATGGTTTTCAGAGAAAATACAGAGAAAGCAAGAGAAGAGAAAACCCTAAAATAATCTCGAAGATCCGAGGATGTCATCACCTCATTCTCTGATCGGCAAGCTCGAATAACTGACATACATGCATGCTTATGAGTATGATGGAAGGGTTAGTGCACTGATGGTAAGATGAACCTCGCGCCTAGTTGTTAGGGTGTTTGCCGTGCCGAATGGGGAGTTAAGCATTCTCACTGCATGACATCAAGCCAGTGAATTATAAAGTGGCAAGATTGTTAGCAACTATAGGCACAAAAGCTGATAATAAGGTTGAAGTCTCTTCCATCTCCATTGGCCTTTTAAGTTTTGGAGGTCTAGATGTTTTTAACACTGAAGATGATAATTTTCTTGGTTTTCCTACTCTTCTCCTTAAACTACAATAGCTTAAACCCATTTTACGGAGTTTTACGAAGTTGGTTAATCGATGGTCTCTAATTGATTACATGTTAAATACGGAATAGTCACATCTTAACATGCAGCCCGTTAGATTCCCGTCTGTTTCCTAACACATGATATAATGCAAACTTCTATTCAATAAATTTGTGTAAAAATTCTCTTCCTTTTGTTGCTCGAATTCGAAAGATGACCTTTCAATACGATAGACCTTAGGGGAAGATGAGAACTATTTATATGTCCAATGCTTCATGCTCATTTATCTAAACGTACTAAAATAAAGTGACATAATGTTTAACTATTATATACGAAATTCAAACTAAACGAAATGCATAAAAATAAAAATGTTCTTACCAATCGAAAATGTTAGAATGTTGGCTTCTAATAATTATTTACAATATGTTTCCCATGAGTTTTGAAGATAAATATGAACAAATAGAATAGAAATTAGTGAGGATTAATTGTTGGAGATGAAACATTGATGAAATGAAATACTCGTTGGTTTGTTTTGGAATTTGAATTGATTACTTTGATATAATCTTTTTATAATTGTAAAGGTACTCACCCCGTTTACTTTTTAACTTATTTTAGTAGTTTATAAATCTTGACAAGAGTCTTTCACCATGAAAAATGTATCATTTAAATTTTGTAAATTATGCTATTCTGTTAGTTGACAAATTTGACTACGTGTTTTGACCACTCTGTCCCCCTCCTCACGTAGTGGCAGATTCAGGATCTTAAGTGAGTATGGACGATCGTTGATTGTTGGTCATCGATTGCAATAAAATATTAAAAATTAAATATATCAATTACTTTGCTAAAATTGAACATATATACTTTTGTTATATTTATTGTCAATATTTACGTAATGACGTAGTGACCGAGTTTTGCATAATAATTTAAAAGAAGAGCATATGTTTGGATTTTTTCAATTGCATTAAAACTCTTAAAAATTGAACATATAGCCCTTGCTTGGCATCTATTTTTTTTCCTCACTTTCTTTCTCATTTTTTCTCCTTCATGCGTTCTATCAATAAAATAATATTACACATAAGTCCAAAAATTCTCTTTATTTTTTAATCACATATTCTTTCATCAATCAACATTCCAAGCCAGATTCTTCTCCAAAATGGGTGTCAAACATAACCATAATAATATGTTGTTAAAATTCATCAAGTGACATGGTGTTCAAGTTTTCCTTAATCTGAAGGAGAGCACAAAGGTTCGAATCCTTCCTATTGTATCAATTTTGGTAAAAAAAAAAAAAAAAATTTGAACTAGAATGATTGCACAATAAATTGGATTGGTAGACATTGGGTCCCTGGATTTTAATTTAAAAAAATGGATGATTTAACTAACTGAGCTACAGCAAATGTTTGAAAACAAAATGAATTACCATATATATTATTCCAAAAATTATCTATTGTCACCTCGGTTGTTGGTGCTCACCAAGTGTTGAATCCGCCACTACCCTTCAGGTGTGGAAGAAGAATGCGAAAGCAACAACACTCACAAAGAGCAGAATAAGTATTGGCAACACAGGGAAAGTCCTAGAACACAAGCCTTTTGGGTTGAGGTTTCTCTAGCATGAGACCTGCTAATCGGTAGAGTTGAGTGGATTACCATCGACATATCTTCCTAAGGAGGATTACTTTTATAGTTGGTGACAGCATGAAGAATAGCTCACATACCAAGATTTGCCATTGGAGCCATTAATTCAGTTCCAAAACGTCAGTTGAATGAAAGCTCTTCGTAATCAGAGTGACTTGACGACAAGTCCATTTTAAAGATGTGAAAATACTAACAAACGAGTAACACTATCATTTATGGTGCAAGTTAATTGACAAGCTACCATCCAATTGACCTTACCTGTACCATAAATGACCTAAGAACACAAGAAATGAATTGGGACACAAGTGCAATAAGAGATATAAGTAGCTGCCCAACGAAACCCAATAACTAATGGGTCGGTTAAGATTGGGATCCAATAACCCGCATGTAGTTCCATCTACCCGAACCCTTCCAATAGGTTGTCGGATTTTCCATTGGGAAGATTTCATATCTGAGATGTTTGATTTTACCAATTTCAAATTTAAGAGATTATGTTTAAAATTTCAAATTTCAGATATTTTTTAAATTTTATTTATAAATAAATAAATTAAACATATATTTTATTAATTAAATATATTAAGGTCACAATTCCATATAATTTGGTCACAAATTCCATATAATTGGTCATATATTATTAATTGATAAAAAAATCACAATTTTTA
>CAIGRL010152725.1:0-10582 GCA_903798325.1 Fraxinus xanthoxyloides
ATATATATATATATATATAAGTGTATGTATAGGTCAAAAATCCGATTTTTGAAATGTAAAATATGTTTTGTTATTTTTGAAATAGTGTAAAGTTAAAGTAGGATTATGAATTTTTCGCTTTTCTTTTAAAGAAGCTAAATGGGAAAATTACATAAATTCAGGTATTTAAACTTCAAAGTGCAAAAATTAGGTGTGAAAATTTTTTAATGAAAATTCAGGTATTGAATTAATAATTAAATATTATACCCACCCAAACTCTAATTTTATTTCATTTCTCTCCCTTCTCTCTTTTCACTTCTCTGCCTCTTTTCTCTCTTCATTTCTCTCTCTCCAGCCATCGGCGAATGCGGCAATATTGCCTGAGACACCATTAACCAAGTTCTCAATGGAAGAATCTATAATTTTGGTTTGTTGCTGCTTCATAATCGTGTCTTTGTGGCACTTGGAGCACATATTCATGGTAGCCGCAGTTCCAAAGAAGTCACAGTTGTTGATGCAAAAAATGGGCCGTTCTGGCGCTTGGCAGTCGAAGACTCCATTATTGCAAAAATTCTTTCATTCGCTAGAATACAGAACAGAAAATATATGTGAAAAGATAAAACAAGTAAATAGCATGGCGGTTGTTTCATATAGCCGACGCTCGCACCGTCAGCATTTCTCTTTTTTTTTCCTCTTCTACATCTGTTTCTGGTTGGTGTGGTGGTATAGTGGTTTGGGGATTTTACACACGGTGGTTGGGTTGTTTATGTGGGTGTGGTAATGTTGGAAGAAATCCCCAATTTTAGCAGGCGGTGGTTGATTGGAGTTACAGGTGGAAGTGGAGGTGGTGTGTGGTGTTGGAGCAAGCGTTTGTGGGGGTGGCGGCGACGGCAATGTGTGTAATGGTGGTGGTGCATTTCTTGGTGTTGGTGTTGTGTTGTTGGTGGGGGCGGTGGTGGGATAGAGTTTGTAACCAGTTATTTGGTTAATTTGTAACCAAGTATTGGTGGTGGATCGAGATCGGGGTGGGGTGTTTGGTGTATGTGACCAACTATTTGATTTATTATGACTAACCATTAAACTGTGACCTTAAAATTCGATAATTTGTGATTAAAAAATAATTTGTAACCAACAAATTTGAAAATATGTGATCGATAGATAAATTGTAACCTATAATTTTTTTATCTATGACCAATGAAATAAACCGTGACGTATAAATATTTTGATTTGTAATCTCGAAATAATCCGTAATCAATTAATTTAATAATATGTGACCAATAAATAAGTTGTGACCTAAAATTATGTAAATATGACCATTAACTGTATAATTGTGAATTTATTGTATTAAAATAATAAATATTTTAATTAATTAACTAAATACATGAGTTTTGCATCTTTTAAACTTAATGCCTGATTTTTGCAATTGTGAAACCTACTGCCTGATTTGTGAAGTCTTCCCAAGCTAAATTTATTAGAAACCCTGACTTATGGCGAAGAAAAATCATGGATACAATTAATGAAAGCGAAAAATTGTATTTAAATAATAAATATTTTAATTAATTAACTAAATACATGAGTTTTGCATCTTTTAAACTTAATGCCTGATTTTTGCAATTGTGAAACCTAATGCCTGATTTGTGAAGTCTTCCCAAGCTAAATTTATTAGAAACCCTGACTTATGGCGAAGAAAAATCATGGATACAATTAATGAAAGCGAAAAGTAGGAATTCCTCTAGCATCTAATACAATACAACTAATAGTAGCTTTAGGCAAATCCTTGATATAAGTAACAAATTGAGAACAACCATTCGCACCTGACCTTGCTAAAGAATCAGCTACTGTGTTTGTCTCGCAATAAACATGACTGAGATTTAGATCCAAATACTTCGCCTACTCCATTATTTTCCCCCAAATATTATAGAGTGACCAAGGAGGGATTCCACGTCCATTGAACTAATGCTCTACTAAATGGGAGTCGGTTTCCTCCCAAACTCTATTAACACCCATAAGATAGCAATAATAGAGACCTAATTTGAGAGCAAAAGCTTCAGCCATAGGATTAGTAGCCACACCAATTTATGAGAGAAACCAAAAATGAACTTACCAAGCCAATCTCTCAACACTCCACTGCATCCAGCATTACTAGGATTACCTAAGCTAGAGCCATCAATATTCAATTTAAGGGTTCCATTCTTTGGAGGAAACCAGCGAACAAGCAAAGGGGTCCTAACATGCGACGACACCTCTGAAATACCGAGGCAATGTAAAGATTCTCTTAGGCCATGGGGGTTGGTTTTTGATGGCCGAATGAGGAAGTTAAACTCCTCCAAGTAGAGCTGCACTTTACGACAGATATGATCAACAGACATTATATCACCATTGTACTTAGAATTATTTCTGACAATCCAAATTTCCCATGAGATTGCCGCATGAGTCAACAGTGAAGTTGGACCTGAGAACACCCTCGAAACTAAACCATCCAAGTTGTGAGTAAAAACTCCAATTATTATTATTGTAACACTAGATACCAAATTAGCACCCCCAAGCGGATGAATAATGCTCTCATTCCACCCACTATGAGTTATAACCTCATTTAATTTAATTAAAGGTTCCATAACAGGCCAGCCTTGATCTACCAAAGAGTCATCGCCCATCCAATTGACAAACCAGAATAATATATTATCTTCCCTCACTTGCCACCTGCTATGTTCCTGAATGAAAGGAATATGATTACAAAGTTTCCGCCACACAGGAGATGAACCAAGGCCCGCAGAGTAATTGCTAACGTTAAGCACATTAGTCAAATATTTTTGTTTCATAAAGGCCACCCATAAAGAGTTACAAGTGAAAATTCTCCACAGAATCTTACAATGCAAAGAGTTGATAACATCAAATAAATTACGAATGCCTAGTCATCCCTCCTCCGTTGGAATGCACAATTTCGATCTAGCAACCCAATGATGTTTAGCAGTACCTTCATATTTCCCGCAGAAGAAATTTGCAAACGGCTTATGGAGCTCATTAATCACTTTATCAGGTGGCCTAAGAACAACCATTAAATATATGGGCATAGAAGCAAGTATAAAATGGACAAGAGTAAGTCCTCCCCCTCCCCCCTTCCCCAAGAAAGCAGTTTGCCTTTCCAACCAGCAACTTTCCTGTGAACCATATCCATCATTGGGCTAAAAAGAGAGGAAGTGCATTTGCCATAAAACAAAGGAGCTCCTCAATAAACAAAAGCTAGTTTGCCTTCCTGAAAATGAGTGACAGAAGCAATGATCCTTTTTCTCGACAGAGCAGTATTGCAATGAACAATAAAAAGAGCTTTTCTCTGGGCTAATTTGTTGACCTGAGACCCTCTCATAAATACTAAGAAAATTCATCAACTCCTATAAACTTCTATGTGACCCATTAGTGAACACCAAAAAATCATATGTGTACAACAGGTGAGAAACAACTAAGCAATTTCCAGGAACTTGATAAGGCTTCGTTCTCCTTTCATTTAACAATGACGAGATACCTCTCGAGAGAGGCTCCTCACTCAATATGAACAAAAGAGGAGATAGAGGGTCCCCTATCGCAGTCCTCTAGATGGTGAGAAAAAACCAGCTTGAATTCCATTAATTTTCACGTAGAGTTTTGGAGAAGAAATGGCGGCTTGAATGAGAGAAATCCAACCCTCGGCGAAACCAAAAGCTCTCATCACCCCTAACAAATAGTCCCAAGTGACCCGATCAAAAGCTTTGGTCATATCAATCTCCAAGATAGTATTACAACCATGTGACCACCTATTAATATGTTGTAGCAGTTCCTGAGCAAGCGCTATATTTTTCAAAATCAACCGACCCGCTACAAACCCACCTTGATTCGGAGAAATAATTTTGGGGAGCACTTTTGCCAACCGAAAAGCCAAGATCTTTGCAATAATTTTGTATAGAACTTAGCATATGCTAATGGATCTAAAGTCAAGAAAGGATGATGGCTTGTCTTTTTTAGGGATAAGAGAGATAACCGAGGCCCTAACGAGTTTGTAAGGCTACCACCATCGAAGAAATCCCTAACAGCGGCAAATAGATCATCTGAAATAATCTGCCAAGCATGAATATATAAAGAGGAAGTAAAGCCATCTGGTCCAGGTGCAACGTCTTCAGGGATATCTTTTACTGCTTCATAAATTACATTGATGGAGACTTGAGCTAGTAACATCTCATTATCTTCTGTAGTAACCAGATTGGGGATAAAAGATAATAAAGGAGTGAGATCACGACAAGGATCTAACTCATTACTCAAATGCATTTTAAAGAATGTTACTGCAGCTTCTTGAATTTCCTAAGGATCAAAAATGATGCTAGTGTCACCCATTATCTCAGTAACTTGCAGCTTTTGTCTCTGTTGGTGAGCCATGGCGTTAAAAAAATGTAGTGTTACGATCCCCCTCCTTCAACAATTTTACACGACTCAGCTGTTTTATAAAAATTTCCTCCTGAAGTAACTGGCAGTCATAAATCTGCTTCAAAATGGCTAGTTCTCCACAGTCACCGAATCATCAATCAAAAATTGATTTTTCAGTACCATAATTTTATCTCTAGTTGCATTAATCTGTTGAAAAACATCACCAAAAACTATCTTATTCCAGAGTTTAAGATCTCATTTAAGTTGCTTAATTTTGAAAGCCATCCGAGGAATGCCAAATAAAGAGAACATTCTCTGTTCCACGATTCAGCTACTACATGTAGGAACATTGGATGTTGCAACCACATACGTTTGAATAAAAATGTAGAAGGCGCCATTCTTCTAGCATCCATTGATTGAAGTAACAAAGGAGCATGGTCTAAATTATTTATTTCTAGGTGATTGACCAAACTATTAGGGAAAAGGTACAGCCAGACCTGGTTGTAGAGAGCACGATCAAGCCTCTCCCAAATTAAAGAACCATTGGGACTACTGAACCAAGTGAACTTGCTTCCTGAAAAAGGTAGATCATATAGAGCATGAGCATCAATGAACTGTACAAAGTCATTCTTAGCAACTCTATGAATTGATGATCCACCAACTCTTTCATCTTCACTCTTCACAATACTAAAATCCTCCACAAAAATCATTGGAACATCGTTGCTCATTATTGGGGCCAGGGATGACCAAAGGTTTCTTCTTAGAAGATAGTCACATTTAGTGTAGATTATAACAATACGCACATCCTTTCATTGCCAGGTCGTATCCACTGCCAGAAATTGATCAGTAGCAACCACTACAGTAACAAAGGAAATGATCGGGAAACAAATCCATACCTTACCTCCTTGCACTTCATTTGTGACAATTTGTGATAAACCTAATTTTCTACCAATCTTAACAGGTTGAGCCGAAGAAATTATAGGCTCCAAAATTGCAGCAAAAGAAACTTTGTACATCTTAACTAGATGCTTAAGATGTCAAGTAGTAGAGGAGTTACCTATTCCTCTTGCATTCCATACAAGGAAATAAGGAATGCAGTCATTTGGAATGCTGGAGTTGTATGTCCTTGACCAACAAGTCAGAGACCTTGACCATTTTTTATTTCTTCGATTATTGGCTACAATATCTGGTGTGTCCGAGTCAGAGTGACATACACCATCTCTCCTATTAACGAAAGGTTCATCTAACAGATGGACCTTATCCTTTGTACATATCCTACTATATTTTCCATATCAACATTATCCTCCTCTTCCTCTGACTGTTTTCCTACCTCAGGGGGGTGTTGTACCAGATTACTCTGCTGCCCCAAATTATTTTCTTGAAGTAACATAGCTTCAGTATTTGGTTCCTTGGTGATATCCACCTCTTCGACAGTCGAATTATCTAAAGTGACACATTGGTCATGGACCTTTTCTAGAGAAACTTGGCCGCACTTAGCAATAGGAGCATCCTTGTTGTTATCATTCTCGACAAGTTTCAGCCCATTTTCGGGGTCATTATCCTTCTCATCGTCAACTTTGTCATCTATATTCAAATCATTTTTCTTTTCCTGGGGGGGTTTCCTATCTACTCGTTTTGGTTGGACTCTTCTACAGGTAGATAGATCATGACCATGAAGCCTACATTGAGTACAAAACTTTGGGGCTCTTTCATAAACCACATCTTGCCAAAAACCAAAAGGGTTATCAGTCCCATACCCAATCCAAATCTGATCTGTTCTTGGTTGTGACAAATCCATTTCCACACACACCCTTGCATAACTCGGTCTGGTGAATGTAAAATTAGGAAGATCTATATCTAGATAATGTCCCATTTGCTTGACCAACTGCTTTAGCTATAAAGGGATTCAAAAATTTAGAGGAAGCATAGGGAATCTAATCTAGATAGGGGCTACGGATGATTCTTCTGTAAGTTTGAAATCACTTGTCCATTTAGACAAACAAAACAAAGATCCTTCAGTCTCGTGTGAGTCGAGCGTCCACACCTTGGTAAAATCCTCTGCGTTTTGTAATTTAATCAGGACATGCCTTCTATCAATAAAACTAACGATTGATACTTCTATCAAACACCAGTTGTTGTAAATAGAATAATACTACTTGTACACACTTGGTGCACAACTTGGTACACATCCCCGTCACATTGTGGGACCCACACACATGTGAGAGGGATGTGTACCAAGTTGTGTACCAAGGTGTGTAAATGTAGCATGGTTCTTGTAAATAACATTTCGAATGATTAATTGTACTTTCTTATAGCGTCCATTTGGTAGAAATTCTGCTTTTATTCCTGTTGTTTGAAGAAAATTTTCTGAAAAAAAATAGTTTAAATCTGTTTATTTTAAAAACACTTCTAATCAGACAAAATATTTTCAAAAGAATTGTTTAAAAGCAGGTTCTTAATTTAAGAATCAGCTTTTGACTTTTCTGATGGTTGCTTTTTGTGTTTGGAGACTTGGAGTGAAAGAAGAGGATTTGTTTATTATTCCTCATTTCATTGTACATTTGATTATTTTTTTTATTCCTCTTCTTATTTTTTTTCTTTTCTTTTTTTTTTAGGAAAAAAAAAATTATTTTTAAGGGAGGAAACTTTTATCTCTTCACTCTATCTTAAAGGTCAAATTAGACGATTTCAGTAATCAAAGACCTACCATGCCTATTTTGTCAAAACGTTGGAATGTCTATGCTACTTTGAAAGATTTGAAGACCAAATATACTACTAATCCTAAATAATAAAAAGGAAACAATGCACCCACCCGATTCCTAGTTCCGTTACAACACATGGTGTCACGCTCTCAGCGTACTTTCCTTCCCAAACGACACAACAAGGTCACTAACAGCTAGGCACATGACCTATATTATGGAATAATGCACTTATGGTGTCACCATGTAGGCATTGTCTAACATTCTACCCATAAGTTTGCACGTGCGTTGGTTGTTTCAGGCTTGCTAGCCTAAGAAATGGTAGAAGGCTGCATCGAAGTGTAAAGCCTTGGGGCGTTGCACGGGCAGTCCATGATATATGACCTTATTTGGAAAAAGGAAAAAATAATAATAAAAGTGTGTTTGATTAACTTTATTATTTTTCACCCAATTTTAACTTTTGGGATACTTGATTGACTTTTTTTTTTCATGGAAAATATTTTTCAAAAATTAGTCACGTGACTATATTTTCTTCAAAAACAAAGAAAACATTTTCCTTATGGACGTGTAAATTTTTGCTTTCCAAGCAAATCACCCATCTCTCTCTCTCTCTCTCTCTCTCTCTCTCATCTACACACCAATAAAAAATAGACAAGTACAATATTTTTTAGATTAAAAATTAAATCAATCAAACACATTTAATTAATAATTTTCAAATAAGTTCTAAACAATTCAATTGTCCAAAACTTATTTTCTTTTCATACAAATTCCATACTTACAATCAAACACACCCTAAAATCAATTCCAACTTTGTTCACTATATGTTCCAAAATCTATCTAGTCCTCGTACAAATAACTAATTTTATAACGAGTTGAAATTGATTTTTGTTATGAAGCGATGAATAGTTTTACAATACAAGAAGTATGAAAAGAAATCACAAACATATTAAGGACATGCTCAACTAAGAGAGCAAATAGAGAACGAGATTATTATTGAAACAAAAGCAAATTCTTTTCATCAATATTTGACGAATTATTACCAAACATACGACATACGTGGTCCTAAATTATGGTGATTCATTGTCATAAAAAACACAATAACAAAGTTCTTGATGCAACTTTCAGTCACTATATTTGTAATCACTCATTGCCAACGACGGGCACTTTTTGGTCCAATCCCCTGAATCTCTGAGGAAGAATCCACGGCCACCAAGCCTCTGCTGCAGAAAAATGATCACAGCTTAGCACAATACCCACACGGGATTATGACATCCCAAGCAATGGAGTAAAAATCTGCACTACGATCTTCATAATAAATTGTATGATGATACATTGACATATATTGCATGATTCTGACCCCGATAAAGATCGTAACCATGGGGCAACACACGAACCAGTGTCATCCTGACGTAAAATGAACGAGACAACTAACTCTCTATAGAACTGCAGATTATGTTGAAAAAGATTTGAGGGCGCAACAAGGATGGGGGGAAAGGTATTTGATAGCTGTATCTCTTCCTCGTCCAGTTCAGAATGAGCAAGCCGCCTATAAGGCATATTGGCAATGACAATAAGGCGGCCCGACCCACAATTTTTTTTTATTTTCGCGAGTTGATCTTGAAGTCCATACGAGTTGGACAAGGCGGATATGCAATAAAAATGCTACCATAGTTACTATCCGAATAGTTACTTCATTTGCTTCAAGCCATCCTCCAGTCCTAAGCAACAGCGTTTGCTTATCGTGATTTCTCAAGGGGCCTCGAAATTTAGGGCAAGAGGAATCGTGTGTCCTAGAGAAAGTATCAGAATCATGACAAGGGAGATGTAAGAGAGTACCTGAGGATTCCTTTTTACGTGAAAAATCTGCAATACAGCTAAAATGCATGTAAGAGAGTTCGATATCAAACCCATCATGATCTCTAAGTCCATTCTCCATATCGACTGCTTCGCTTCAGAATTATAAAAGGCAGAAATAGACGTGCTCAAATCCTCAAAATAAAGAGGATCGGAACTCTTTCGCATGCTTTTGATGCTTCCCTCGATAAATTCTCCTCTATTGATACTATTCATTGACGGAAACTCGAAATTCACAGGAATCTCTGTCTAAAGGAATTTTTCTTTTATTCTTGAGTGGATGAACTCAATTTTTTGCAGCCTAGCATGCAGAGGTGTCCGTTTTATCATCGTATAACCCTTCTCCTGTAATCTCAATTTGACCTTGGGGATTCATCGATAAAATGAGAGGTGAAAACCAACCACCCAATTTTGCTACCGAATATGGGTTGAAGAAGCTCAACTTGTAGCTGATATTCAAGGGGTCATTGGTTTTCTTGTCAGCTTCAGCAATTGTCTCGTACCCTGCATCAGACTCTGAAACGGTAACAAGCACACCTAATTGTTGATAGATTTCATTCCCAACAAAGAGGGGTATGGCATTTCCCCAAGCAAATTATGTTTTCGAGTGAATTACAGACATATCAGACCTCATATCATAAGAATGCCCATCTGGGTATTGCATTCCCTCCATTCTGACAGCCTTTTTCTTTGAGCAACACTTTCTTACTCTATCAAGTTCAGTGTACTCGTATTTCAATCTTGGGAGCAAAGTTGCATAATTTTCCCCAACTTCTGAACATGATCTTTCTGAAATACCCTGATATATTGACAATTCTGTTGGTCCAAACTTGCCCTACTATGTTGAAATTGTTTCTGATCGTCCAGATTGAAGGGTACCTCAAGCTCAACCTCGTTGTACAATCTCCCACTTCTTTTTCCCAATGATTAACCGGGTCTAAGATTTCGCAGGCAACAACATAGCCTATTCTTCACATTCCAAGACCCCTCACCAATCAAACTTGAACTCAGATCAACCCACCCATAAAATTCGGAGTAACTACTATTTCCAAAACCATGTATCTTAGCTTTCATCATATCCTGAACGCTGGATCATTTGCAAGTGCACAAACCTAGGCAAGTATCCTCTACCCCCAACAGAGAGGGTACAATTTTGGGATGTTTTGCACTCAGTAGCATACTCCAATTCAACAGAGATGGTCCCTGTGGGAAAAATAGAGCAAAAATCCTTCGACTCCAGGTGTAGAGACTGGTTTTCTGGGGCATCAGCATCCCCATAACACCCACCAATAACTTCTTGCGTAACCAACAAGTAACTATAATTGGACAGGTAAGAGAAATCATATATCGAATTTGGTTCAAAATATCCCAAGTCATTAGAAAAACTTATGGGCTCAAAAGCAACGCTGACGAAACTAGAAAAGACATTCAAACTCTCCATGGGAAACTTGAGTATGAGAACACCATCAAGATTGAGAAAGTTACCTTCTACAGATTGCCAAGAAGCCGATCCCACCATGCAGAGCTTCCTCGAAACCTCTGACAAGAACCCATTCAACAAAAAATAAATAATGCCCGACCTACTAACAGTTCTATGATAGTACACGTATGACGACAGAAAATATAAGTGAGCTTCAAGTTTATAAACACCCTTGGCA
>CAIGRL010152747.1:0-17721 GCA_903798325.1 Fraxinus xanthoxyloides
GGGCACGTGCCCCTGTAGGCCCCTGTGTGGGTCCGCCCCTGCATTGATGGTTCAATCATTCCTTCCTCCACTGATTGAACTTATCAACCGTAGATCATGGCTTCATGCAAACAACCTAGTTCTTTCCTAGCTAATGAACTCAATTTCCAAAGACATACGTAATAGCCTGATATTTGTAATATCAGCCATTGATCTCTGGAATGAGCTGAAAATGAGATACCTCAAAAGTGATGGACCAAGAGTTTTTCGTCTTGAAAAGTCTCTAAGTTGCATAAGCCAAGGTTCTTTATCTTTTACTGAGTATTTCAGCTCCTTTAAATTTTTTTGGGATGAGTACATTAGCAACAGACCATTTCCAACCTGCACGTGTGGAAAAATTACAACATCTACCTCTGATCTGTTCACATTCCTGCAAGCTAGACAACAATCTGATTATGTTCTCAAAATTTTGGTTGGTTTGAATGATTCTTTTGTTTGTCAAGAGCCAATTACTCCTTATGGTTCCACTACCTAGCATGGCCAAGGTATTCTCATTGCTGCTTCAAGAAGAAATTCAGAGGCAGCTGACCAACTCTGTTTCATTCACTGAAACACATGCCTTAATGGCCAAACATAACAATCAACATATTGACCAATCAAGGTCATTCAGGGACAAATTAAAGGCTCCCCCTTTTATTGTACTCACTGTGGTTACACTAGACATAGGGTGGACAAATGCTTTCAACTTTATGGGTACCCTCCTAACTGGACATGACCAAAAGGAAAAAGAAACCCTCCTGGAATAACCTATGCACATGCTGCACTAATGCATCAAGAAGCTTCCAATCAAAGTGGTAATGTTGTGCAACAAAAGCTTTCCTTTACTCCAGAGGAATTTCACAAGCTAATGGCACTTGCTAATTCAGTACCAACTAATTCTTCTACCCAGAACAACATTCAACCAAATGTAAACTTTGCATCAACATCTCATTTCTCTAGTAAAACACGATCCATCACAAATTGTTAGTTGTAACTCTGCTTCATCTGCATTACAATCTAAATTTTCTTAGATTCTTGATACGGGTGCAACTGATCATATGAGTTGTTCCCCACCCTTATATCACTCTACACCTAAGGCTGTAAGTGTTTTCATACATCTCCCTAATGGAACTAAAGTTCAAGCATCCCGTATTGGCACTGTATTCCTTTTTAATTCTCCGTTCTTGCATAATGTTTTATGTGTTCCCACCTTTTCATTCAACTTGTTATCTATGTCCAAACTCACCAATCAGTCCAATCTTTACTTTACCTTCACCACTTCTTACTGTACAATACATGACCAATCAACGAAGAAGATGATTGGGATTGCATTTGAGAATGAGGGACTGTACCACTTAATCCATGCTTCATCAAAGAACCAATCCAGCAACGAGCTCATGACTTCACCATTAGCTTCAACCATCACTTACAAATAGTTTGACATATGGCACTTTAGGCTAGGCCATGTTTCTAACTCTAGATTACTTTCTCTCAAGAAAATTGATCCTTCCATTAATCTTGAATGTACAAACGTTTGTGATATTCGTCCTCTAGCAAAACAAAGAAAGATTCCATTCTCTGTATCCCAATACAAATCCAATAAAAGTTTTGAATTGATTCATTGTGATGTTTGTGGACCCTTTAGCACTCTTTCTTATTCTGGTTTTAGATACTTTCTAACTATTGTGGATGAATTCACAAGATGCACATGGGTATATATGATGAAAGTAAAATCAGAAGTACCACATTTACTTAAAAACCTTCAGCGGAATCGTAGAAAACCAGTTCTCTGCCTCAGTTAAAATCATACGTTCTGATAATGCACCTGAATTCTTTCTCACAAAATTTTACAACAAACATGGCATCTTACATCAAAGAAGCTGTGTAGAAACTCCACAACGAAATGGAGTTGTGGAAAGAAAGCATCAACACCTCATGAGCACTACTAGAGCTTTAATGTTCCGAGCAAATCAGCCTTTCGCTTTTTGGAGTGACTGCGTACTCACTGCTGTCCGCATCATCAACAGAATTCCCACACCCCTTCTCCAAAACAAGTCTCCATTTGAAGTACTCTTTGGAAAAATCTCCAATCTTTCACAACTAAGAGTATTTGGCTGCCTTTGCTTTGCATCTACTTTAACTCATCACAAACAAAAGTTTGATCCTAGAGCTATCAAATGCTTATTCTTAGGATATCCCTCTGACTTCAAGGGATATAAACGCATGGATGTAAATACCAACAAAGTGTTTGTTTCTAGAAATGTCATGAAACGGTGTTCCCTTTCAAGATCATTCCTTCAAGTTCTAACCATCATTCCCTTATGTTCCCCACTTCAGAATCCTTCCAAGAGTATTGCAGCTCTAGACCTCCTTTATCTTTGACTCAACCTTCCTTTTTGAGAGAAAGCGCATCTCCTATAGCCCAACCTATTTCACCTCCATTATCAACAAATAATCATCCTCCTTGTGATTTCCCTCCTACAGCAGATCCTCCACCATTCAGAAAATCAAATAGGATTCGACAAACACCAACTCATTTGCAGGATTATTAATGTGGTACTGTCTCTTCATCTCAATTGCTGGCCCAAAAGTCTTCATCTGATTACTCCTCCCCTGCAAGTAATACTCTACGTTCTTCTTATATTTGCCTCTCATCTGCATGCTCTTTCTATCCCATCCAACATTTCATATCAACCAACAGATTATCCCCATCACATAAGGCCTTATTGACTTCTATATCAACTTCCGTGGAACCAAAAACCTTTAAACAAGCCTCTAAAATCGTAGAATGGCAAGTTGCTATACAAACTAAAATTAAAGCTTTGGAGTTAAATAAAACATGGGAACTTGTTGATCTTCCTGCAAACAAGGAAGCCATTGGTTGTAAGAGGGTATTTCAAATTAAGTATAAGGCATATGGAACCATAGAAAGATACAAAGCACGGTTGGTGACAACAGGGTACACTCAACAGGAAAGCTTGGATTTTTTTGACACATTCTCTCTTGTAGCAAAGATCACTTTCATCATACTTGTTCTTCTTGTAGCTGCCGTAAAAAACTGGCATCTTCATCAACTAAATATCAACAATGTCTTCCTACATGGGGACTTACATGAAGAGGTTTATATGGAATTGCCTCCTGGAATGGCTGTCACTGGAGGTCACAATGCTTGCAGACTTTTAAAGAGCCACTATGGCCTAAAGCAAGCGTCCATGCAATGGTTTACAAAGTTATCCAATGCTCTCCTCCACTATGGTTTTGTCCAAAGTCATTCTGATTCTTCCCTCTTCATTAAAAGATCTGCACACTCTTTTATTGCACTTTTAGTCTATGTGGATGTATTCTTGGCCAGTGATAACATTCTAGAAATTCAGCAGCTGAAGTCATTTTTACATGACAAATTCACTATTAAAGATCTTGGCCAACTCAAATATTTCTTTGGTTTGGAGGTAGCCAGGTCTAAAACTGGTATTTCTTTGTGCCAAAGAAAATATGCCCTTGACATTCTCGAAGACATTGGTTTAATTGGTTCTAAACCTGGTTCTTTTCCCATGGAATCCAATCTAAAGCTCTCTACATCTAACGCTCCTCCATATGAAGATGCATTAGGTTACCGAAGGCTTATTGGCAGATTATTATACTTGACCATTAATAGGCCTGACCTAACATACTCTGTCCAAGTACTTAACCAATTCTTTACTGCTCCTGCTGTGAGTCATTTTCAAATATCAACCAGAGTACTGCATTATCTGAAAGCCATACCAAGGTAGGGTCATTTCTTTCCAGCAACTTCAAATTTACGGCTAAAGGCCTTTTCGGATAGTGATTGGGCAGGCTTTGTGGACACTCGTAGAAGTGTAACTGGTTTTGCAATCTTTCTTGGCAACTCCTTGATCTCATGGAAATCAAAGAAGCAAGCTACAATCAGTCGCTCTTCAGCTGAGGTAGGGTACAAGGCTCTTGCAACTACTACATGTGAAATTCAATGGCTATTATATGCTCTACAAGACCTTAACATTGATCATCCTCAACCAACTTCTCTTTACACTGATAGTAAATCTGCTTTAGCCATTGCTACAAACCCCATTCAACATGAAAGAACAAAACATATCCAAATTGATTGTCATCTTGTTCGAGAAAAATTGCAACAAAACGTTATCAAAATCTTCCACATTCCCTCTAGACTGCAGCTTACTGATTTCTTTACTAAACCCCTTTGTTCTTTGCCTTTTCGTCACACTCTTCGCAAGATGAACATCATTAATATTCATGTTCATCTTGAAGGGGGAGGAGGGTGTTGGAGTATCACCTCACAGATCGACAGCATGGAGTTAAAGAGAAAAGAAGAAAAAGCAAAGTTAGTTATTGCATTTCAAAGTTAGTTAAAGTTAGTTGGAGTTAGTTAAAGTTAGAGTTGGTTCATTTATGTTATTTAGTTATTCAATCAGTTGTGATTCTCTGTATAAATATAGTTCATGACCATTGTAAAATTCAATTAGGAGGCGTTCGATAGAGATTAAAATCAGATTAAAATTCAAAAATTAACCGTTATTATTGACTTTTATTAGACGAATGAGACTCAATAACATCTATATTCTCAATTTTAATTGGAGTTTAAGCACGACTTAATTCAGTTCAATTAATAGAGCAGCACTTTCGTCTCCTCTAGCTTTTGTGTTTCTGCCTTTGGTTCCTTTCTTACTTGCTGCAATTGTTTTTAATTCTGAATTTAACAACTATTACTACTACTGCTACTTATTATTATTATTATTATTATTATTATGTCTCTCTAATTCCATAAAATTCTGAACAACAATTATGTAATCTTGGAGTTGTTTACACAGAAACTAGTCTTTCCTAGTCAACTATATTATTTGGTCACAGTAACGGATGCCATTGGACCCCATGGGCATGGATTCGCTTACAAAGCCCAACTTGCATGGATATCTTTTTTGGTTTAAAGTTGGTCCTGGGGGATTTGGGTTTTTAAGTAGGGTTGGATTTGATTCTATTTGGTACGATTTTAAAGAGAGTCAAATCGAATTGAATCGAATTGGGGTCTAAATTTATTTATGAAACTGAACATTCGGTTCAATTTGGTTTCTGTCGATTCTGTATTATAATTAAGTTTTTTAATATTTACAGCAACGTTATATTAATTCAACTGATAACATGTTCAATATGGAAGACATAATAAAATAGGTGAAAATATTCAATCAAAAAATGGTGAAAATAAAGAATATGGCAAGAAAAGTAGCTATTGAGAGAGGAAAACATGCAAATGCACGAGTTCACAGTATACATCTTGAACGCTAGTTATAAATTTCCCGACTGGATTTCAATTGCCAGGAAACTGGGCAGTTCTCACGACTATAGAGCCAGTGACACCCTAGCCTGTGCCTTTACTATATGTATGTATGATAGAAAACACCACCTTTTGCTTCGAACAGTTACAAGAAAAACATACAGATTGTCTGTCTAGCATTGATCCAGAAAAAAATTGTACAGTTTCCCTAAATTAACTACAATTCTCCTTTTTCTCCCCCCAAGCATTTCGAGAATAAAGCCATCAGCCTGTCATCTACCATTCAAGAGTGCTTGACACCATGCAGTTGAATATTGAGTCTTCTGAGCCAGATGGAATGAAGTATCATGTGAAAGACATCGTATCGTCTGGGAGGTGAATTAAACTCGAAATGTCTTCTCACTTGTTTTCCTCGTCTTTGCATTCTTATATACTGTCTTGTAGAAATTCCGGTCAGAATTTTCTTCAGGTTCGGAATCTCCTCCACTGGAATCTCAACAGCAAATGATTTCCAGTTCAAGACATCACTGAATGGAGCAACGTAATGATCTTTAATAATCACGGGAACGCAACCATTATATAGAGCCTCGACCATTCTTGGGCTGGCTACTTCATAACCACTAGGACAGATACAGTACTTGCTTTTTCTCATCATTTGTGAGTATGACACACTCTTTGGTAGGTACCTATGAATCTGTACATCTTCATCTTTGTTCTCCCAGTGCTCCAGAAGAATCGGCCTAATAGGGCCGTGAACTCCTCCAGCATAGAAAACCAAAATTGGCCGTCTTGATGGGGACGGACCCCCAATCAAGCCATTCATTCTACCACCTGGTAGATTAATCTCTGGAATCGACACATCTTTCGAGGGGTCGAATCCTTCTGAGGTATTTGCATTGCATAATGCTCGAACCGAGTTCTTAAATAGCTCTGGAACGGACTTAGAAAGCTCTGGCCCCTACTCAATGTGCAATTACTTTGGAATTAGGGAAACTCTCAAAACCTTACAAATATATAGACAAAGAAAGGCCAATCATAGTAAAAGAGATGCAAATTTTGTTACCCAATCGTGGCAAGCAAGCATGAAATGATCGGCTCCAAGGCTACGATTCCAATAGGGATATTTCCCAGCTAGAAGATGAACGTAGTCACTGACTGTTTGTTTCATTGGACGCCAATGATCAGGAGCACCTCTATCATAAATAAAGTGAACTATGGATGCGACGCTGAACGGGAGGAAGAAAATGTGCGCGTTTTCAGGATCCCTCGTCCTAAACTTGGAAATCTCCAAGCGATAAATAAAACCTCCCTCCGTGGAGTATATGCTTCTGCAAGGACCATTGTGAAAAATCGGGTGCTCTCCTTCTTCATACACAAATACCTTGAAGTATTTTTCCATTTCCAAGTAACTCCTGATAGGAAAAGGGCGAGTGTTTATTATCCTAGTCAAATAAAGCAAATGGAAAGGCAAATATATATATATATATATAAATCTCAACCCCTAACTTTGTATGTAACAAATGTCTACTGTGTGATGAGGCAAATGTACCTGTGAAAGGCTTTAGGACTCTTGTACATTGGACCGACTGGAACATAGTCCGGATCCTGACTTAGATTTCGCATATGCGCGTCTCTAATCGCAGTCCGAGCTTGCTGAAGTTTGGCCTCAATCCTCTCTAAATTGCTGAATTTTCTTATTATTCTCGAATTTAATGGCCGAGCATCAGTTTCATTAGAAAATGGTGAGGAGCGGGATCCATTCGGTGAAGTTCTTGGAGACTCTCCTTTCTCTACCTATATTAAAGGTGAAACGTAGATTAAATACACCTATAACACAAACTTGGAAAACCATAGCTAAATTTTGGACNAAACCATAGCTAAATTTTGGACGTGGTTATAAATAAAAACCAGGCCAATATGCAAATTATGCGCAAAATCTTGTTTCTTTTTAGATTTTAATTATTTTCTAAGATGAGGCATAGACATAACAAATCTGCTTAGTACATAAATATAAAAAATTCAAAAACAATTGGGAAAAAAGAAAATGGTCCAATTCTTGAATCAACAGCTAAGGAGAACTGGAAATTCAGTTCCGAGTCCGAATCCGAGCCCGAGCATTTTGTTTACTATTTCCATTATTTACTTCAAAACCTCAACGAATTCTTTATTGATCTTATTTAAAATTCTTAATCCCATGAATTTTTCTACTGCTTTATAATTCGGGTTTTCTTCTTCTTTAAAGGATGGAATTATTAAAATAAATAATGAATTAAATATATAAAATGAAAAATGAGAAAAAATGAAAAATGAGAAAAATAGTGTATCTTCTTACTGATTGTTCTTGAGCATTACTTTCTCTCTCTTCAACGACCAGTGGTGACGTAACAGGCTGGTTTGGAACATAGTCATCTGAATGCGCTTCCTCTCTTTCTCCATCGTCACCCACCCTCCGCCGCAAATCCCAGCGCTCTCCTCCGGACATTGGTTTCGCTACGGAATCATTTCCTCCGTTGCTATAATTCTCCAGAACCGATTGACCACCAGCTATAGAACTCCACACAGAAGGATAATAATTCCACAAAAACAGTCCACCGGAGGACCCAGAACCGCCAAAAACCACCAACAGCGACGCCGCAATTAATGGAACCATTAACCCCAACAGCTTTGTTGAAGATGATGAAGTGTTCCACCATGTACACACCCTTTTCTTGCACCCTTCCATTTCCGTTCAAGATTTCTTCTTCTCAAATCTTGGGAGTGTCCTAAAAATCTGATTTTTTTTCTTGACTATCAAAATCTGTTTTTCATTAATTTCACTTTCTTCTCTCTTTCTCTTTCTCTCTCTTTAAATTTATGTTATTGACTCTGTGTGTGTGTGAATTTGTGCTGGAACATGGATGAATAAAAGACTGTTGCACTGCACCGCGCCAACTCGCCAAGCGTCTACTGGTTTTGGCCTCTCTTCATGCAAAAATGAATCTTTTTTTCCTAATTAATATTGCTTCGACTCGATGTCATAAATATTCTACTTTTTTATGTTTCATACACCAGACGCGCAACTAGAGAAGTTTATCTACGCGCTAGAGCTGAATTGACATCTGGAATAATAGTTCAACGTGTTAGTCGGATGGCACGAGTAAAACAAATGTCACGTTGCGGCATATTGATTTTTATTTTTTATAAATTCTGAAAATCTCTAAAATTGAGGTAATAAATTTTAAGGACTGTCTTTGAATGGGGGTAATACTGCACTGTTTGATTAATTTGCCGCTTGTTGGTTCACACCTTGCCAATGCCAATGGCTACATAATTTAGAACTATATTTTCTTTTAAGTATGATTTTTTAAGAAAATACGTGATTAATAGGTAACAAAAAAAATTATGACTTCAATAAAATTTGTGATTATAATGATTTTTCAGAATAAATAATTTTCAATAAATATCTCTCAAACAAGCTATTAAATCAGAAATATTTGTTAACTCGTATCAAATAAAATTAAAAAAAAAAAGAGTTGAAACGTATCATGACGTGATTTAACTTTTAAATCTTATTCGGTCCAACATACTAAAAATCATATAAAAAATATTTTTCAAGTTGTTGGAATAGTAGTCTTCAATCTCTATACATTTTAATTAGGTTGCTTATGAGAATATCATAAACCCTCTAACGTTGACGTGCATAGCGACTATAGTAGAGAAGTCATTTTTTATGTAAGCCTGCACCAGCATACATACTACGAATTGAGATACCTATTTATTCCTATGCTAGGTGATCATTGTAAGAGTGCGAGTTGCATTTTATTTATTCTAGGTAAACTCGGAGACCGAAGGTCACGAGTTCGAATTCCCAGCCAACACTTTCTCGGTCAAGCTTGTAGCATCGGGCTTGCCTAGTGTAGTTTATCTCTCCTATGTAATTTGCGGATTACTGCTCATGGAGCGAGATTTACCTAGTGTGCACTCACTAGTGATGGCAATGGCTTGGCCCTTAAACCCACGAGCTCACAAATTTTAAGTATGATTTTTTAAGAAAATACGTGATTAATAGGTAACAAAAAAATTATGACTTCAATAAAATTTGTGATTATAATGATTTTCAGAATAAATAATTTTCAATAAATATCTCTCAAACAAGCTATTAAATCAGAATGATGTGCTTTAACTTTTAATCTTATTCGGTCCCACGTACTAAAAATCATATAAAAAATATTTTTCAAGTTGTTGGAATAGTAGTCTTCAATCTCTATACATTCTAATTAGGTTGCTTAAGAGAATATCATAAACCCTCTAATGTTGACGTACACAGCGACTATGGTAGAGAAGTCATTTTTTATGTAAGCTTGCACCAGCACACATACTACGAATTGAGATACCTGTTTATTCCTATTCTAGGTGATCATTGTAAGAGTGCGAGTTGCATTCTATTTATCCTAGGTGAACTCGGAGATCGAAGGTCACGAGATCGAATTTCCAGTCAACACATTCTCGGTCAAGCTTGTAACACCGGGCTTGCCTAATGTAATTTATCTCTCCTAGGTGATTTGCGGACTACTACACATTTTTGCAGATTTATCCAGTGCGCACTCACTAGTGATGGCTATAGACCGAGTCGTGATGGCTATAGACCGAGTCGAGCCGGCTCGGCCCTTAAACCCACGAGCTCACTAGCCGAGCCGGCTCATGGCTCGTTTGCTCGTGGGCGAGCTCGGCTCAGCCTAGGAGCTTTTTGAATTTTTTATTTTTATTTTTTTCACTTTTTTTTTCTTTAAATTTTCATGAGCCCATGAGCCGCTCGAGAGCTCAACGAGCCGAGCACTCGCGACTCGTGAAACGGTCGAGCCGTTGAACTGCTCTGCCCGTTTGTCATCTCTAGCATTCACGAGTAGCAATAATAGATTCTTACGTCAACAAACAGGGGTTTATTACCATGTAAATTGGTTGTGCTATATCATGTTATTCATTTCTGTAGTGAAGCACTTTTGCGCCTCCAATCAAGAATTATTTGAGGGTTACTTATTGCATGAATATCAGAAAGAAATTGAAGGGAAAGAAAGGGTTTGTGGCTTTGCCGGGCATTGAATTGTCTACACTCCATACCGTAGCGTATACGTTGGTGCGAGATTCGTTATGCCTTTAATTTTGAAAGAAAAATTTACAATTCCCAATCCCAACTAAGTCACTTTGCAATAAACAAAAGGGACGGGGGACGTGGAATGTAGATTGTTCTAAATCTTTATTAACGTTGCATATGGAGAACATTTAGTGGGAATGGAGAATATGGATCGGCCATTTCGTTGCCAAAATGAGCCATCTTTTTGGTTCATTGGAAAAGCTTAACAATTCTAAAATAGGTTTCATTGTCTCCAAAAACAATGTCTCTATTGAGTCGGTTAATATAAGGTTAAAAGCTCTTTGGAAAGAAAAACAAAAGTAAAAGTGACGTAAAAGGTCACAGCATCAGAGTTTCGATTCTCAAGCTTGACACGACTCCTAGCATCTTCAATATATTCTATAAATTGTCATTAGGTGAAATACAAGTTCAAACTTCAAGGATTTGTTGTTTACGTGTTGATATTGATACTTATTACTTGATGAATAGACGGACAAACTTCAAATAGATCTCTAATGGATCCTATCTACATACTAATATTGTTGTCTAGATCTTATCTACATCCTAATATTGTTGTTGAGATGTACTTTACAATGTTTTTTCTTACAACACCAACTTGACAATCCTGTCGGTTATCAGATTGCATTTGAGAGAAAAAATTAAACACTGTCCATTTTGTGGTAAAATTTTTTAGAATCCACTAAGAAGATGTTCTTGAATTTTGAAAGAGAAAAGGACCATGACGTTGCCCCTCTAAAAATGATCAAAATAGTGAGGGAAAAAAAAAATAACTAGTCCTTGAGTTGTTTTTTAAAAAGTTTTCTTTCGTTAGTTAAAAACTTCTATGCTTGAAATGATAAAGGTAATTGATATTCTTATCATTTGTCTATTTTGAGCCAATTGTCCACATCCTTTCAGTTTGGCACATTTCATCAAGCAAACATTGTGCAAATCGTTCTTTACACTCATTTCCTCCATTAAAGTCTTGTAAAATGATGAATTGATCCTTCTATTTAAATAAATGAAAAAGTAAAAAAAGAAAGGGGGGTAAAAAAAAAATTAAGCTCTTGTTTGACATTCATTTTTTTCTCATTCTCTTTCTCATTTTTTTGTCTTTCTTCATTTCAACCACACATTCTGTCAATAAAATAATATTACACATAAACCCAAAAATTCTCCTTACTTTTTAACCACACATTCTTCCATCAATCACTATTTTAAATCAAATTTTTCCATAAAATGGGTGTCAAACAAGGGCTAAGAAATGATTGCAATCAAAGCCTCAAATTTTTAAAAAAGTGCAAACGAATTCCAATAAAAAATATTAAAAAATCTCTTTCTTCTCCAACCAACTCGACCTACCCTTGTCGAACCACCACCACCACCATAGCCACTTTCCTATAAAATTGTTATGTTCACCATTTATCGTCATCCCAACTAAAATTTATGAAAAATTTGACATGTAGACTCACTAGTATTGACAGGACAAGTTATCTTAATTATTTAATATGAAAATTATAATTATAGTTTAAAATTTGAACGACATTGTAAACTTCAAGTTGTGAATAAATAATATCATACAATCATCTAGTACATGTATTTATTAGATACAAATAATATCTAGATGATCAACATGGAGGGTGATGAACCCCATATATCACCCAAATTAATTTTAAAAAATATGTGAATTTAACCACAATTTATCTAGCGATAGTTTAATGATCTATTGTCTCTGAGAACAAGTAGAAATACATGAGAATTCA
Organism: Fraxinus xanthoxyloides; assembly: GCA_903798325.1. Classification (NCBI taxonomy): domain Eukaryota; kingdom Viridiplantae; phylum Streptophyta; class Magnoliopsida; order Lamiales; family Oleaceae; genus Fraxinus; species Fraxinus xanthoxyloides. The sequence goes on from CAIGRL010152747.1 coordinate 12,197, forward strand.
TGAAATTGAAGAATCTTTCCATTCTTCATTTAATGTCCAGCGGAATTCTAAAAAAAAATTTGTAATATTATTGATTGGATAGTCTAATTGATCGTGTCAAATAATAAAAATATTTAGAATATTGTATTTCTAGTTCAATATAATGCTTGTTTTCATTATACTAGTATTTTGAATAGTACAAACTAAAAGTAAATTAGTAATACTTTTTTCCGTCCAGCAAATATAAACTTACTTTCATTTTCACACAAATTAAGAAAATGTAATTAATATCGTTGTAACAAAAATTACTTATCCTAATATTCCTCTACATTGAATATTTGTTTAAATATGAGTAATTTATATTTGTTGATAAGACACATTAAATAGGACATAATAGAAAAAATTAAGAAATCAATTATACTCCCAATAAGAAAAGTGACATATAATTCGGGATAAATGAAATAGAAGAAAGCAAATCAATCTTTATGGAAGTGAGCGAATATAAAATTGGCTCCGAATGAATTATCACACGACGACTACAGTATCTTATGTAACGCTTGTCACTTGAGGCATTAGCTTATTATTCGAGTCAACATAATTAAAGAAAATTAATGTCTCAAATAACGAGCTGCCACATAGTATAATTATTACGGTCACTGATTATGAATAACATTATTTTTTCTTATTGAAAGAAATATTATTTGTTTAAAGAGAAATAGAAAGTAACCACCCATAAAATAGGGAAAATAACATTTGGATAGGCATCTCCAATCCACATAACGCAAGGAGCGATCCTACTCACGAAATACATAAATAGTGCCAACCAAAGAAAATGGATCAAAAATAAGGAATCAACAAACACTCCTACTATTGATCAAAATCCTTGAGGGAGAATTCAATTTGAACTCTCTTTACTTTTGTTAGGTCTTTATTGTAATTGGCAAATTTGTTAACAAAAAGGACTAAAGTTGACATATTGTAAAAAGTCAAGGAGTAATGTGCAATTACTGAAAGTTGTGATATTTTAGGTCTAGGGTTCAAGAATGGGAAAGAAGGAAAAACGGCGCGGAATTTCGCTAGACTGTCGCAAAGGTTTGACTCGAGCGTCAGAAACGAAAACTTCATCGTCCGTCTACGCTCGAGCGACAGTGCTATCCAGGAATTTTTTTAATTCGTTTTTTAAAAGCTTTTCGTCCAGCTCATTCATTCCCTAACCCACATATAAATATCCAAACGCCACATAACGATTTTTTGAAGGTTGACCATTGAGCAAACTCTTAACTTTTCATATTCTTTTCATTTTTTGAGATTTCAACCTTCATTATTCATAATAAATTGTTCGGCAATAAGAAAAATATCATACCCTAAATCCAAATACCAAACCGCTGCTTCCTTCATATCTGTTAGAGTTTCTGAAGATCAAGGGAAGATAATTGGAGTTCCAATCGTTGAAGAACGTGGTGTTCTTTGTGAGTCCACAGGAGATAGACGATTTTACAAAGTTGAGAGTTGTTGCAAGAGAGCGCAATCCAGAAGAGTTTTGGAAACTAAACCTAGGAGTTGATATAAGAGCACATAATCTAGGAGAGCTGTTGGAATTGCAGTCATGAATTCAAATAGTACGTGTCGTCGTCTAATTTGGTAGAAGGTAAGTTATAAATCATTTACAATGTATTGTTGACCAGCAAAGTACCCGAAATCTTCACCCAGTTGGGTTTTTTCGTGATAAAAAAAAGGAAAAACAGAGAGTGAAACTTGAAACCGAACGAAAACGGTTAATTCACCAATCACCATTGACAATTATGCAAGTCTTTCAAGTTTGAATTTTCTCTATTCATCTCAAGATTAGCTTATAAATTGTGATATATAGAATATGGATTATGATATCCATTGTAGCATCAATAATTATGAAATCCCAAAATTTGGTTATGTGTGACAAAACTAAAGGGCAAAGGCACTCACCACTGTCCATTGGTCTCGTTGATCGGCAACGTCAAAGAGTAGGTCCGCACCTCCTCAGCTTTCACTTTACTTCGGTCGTCTCCCTCCCTTTTCAATTTTGGAATCATATTAGGTTTTGTGGCTAATGATTAATGAACCCACAATGGACCAATAGGCAATCACCATAGATTGGGCACATTCATCGAAAAGGCCCAAACAATAAGAAAGGAAAAATAATAATTTCAGGCCCAATGACCACCCATTCTTGGCAGTTGGGAGGCGCAGCCGTGTCTTCTTCATTTCTTCCGGCGATAGGCGGACTGCGACCTGAAGCATGAACGATCCTATAACGATGTTTCAAATGCAAGGACAATGACACACATCAAAATTTACTACAGAGCCTTTTGAGCTTTTATAAATATACACTACCTAAATTCCCATAAATATGTACAATTATAGAATCGGATGTGCAATGGAGTATTACGTCTGCTCAAATCCGCTATTTTGATCAGAATCATGAAGGTTTCTTATTTGAATGGAGTTAATAAAAAGCTTCAATCACTAAACAATGAAATAAACTAAAAAGTAATTGCAAATATAATCAAAGATCGACAACATTTTCATAATAGATACATGAATAACTTGTGTAAAAAGGAAATGGATTTGGAAAAATGGAACCCATTTCAAATTTTTGCAAGGGTCCAACAAAAAAAATATATTACACGTCTCCATGTCTTTGTCAACGATGATTTTAAGGAAAAAATGGAGTAAAAATTTTGGAATCTTCACTATATGTAAACGAGGGTTCCCCAATTTCTTTTTCGTCCTTACGTAAAAATGATCTTACATGTACATAAAGATTTATATAATAGATTTCATAATATCACGTAACATTCTACCATTTATCGTTTAAAATACAATCAACTTTTTCATCCACTATTTTCCATCCATATCATATTATGTAATTTATTAAATATATTTTTTATGTACAAGTAGCAAAATCCCTATAAAAAATGATTTACTCTCTTGGCAGCTAGGGATGCACAATTAACTCCGTCAAAAACCACGTCAGCCTCTAATTGTCCACACATTTTTTTTTTAAAATGGTAAGTTGACGAGTGAGGGATGTAGTGCAATTTTTTAAATATTAATGAGTATTTGTGTGCAATTTGAAGTTCAATGAGTAAAACATGACCTTACTTAAAAGTTGGGTAAGGGCTGAAATAAATAACTTATAAAAAAAAAAACAGACATTTTATCAAACAAATAGAGACCTAAAAAATGCATGATTTGTCTTTTGAAAACCTGTAAATGCACGGGATTGTGATCAAGTAATAAAGTGACGAATAGAACGTCGAATCCATGAGAACTGTGTGTTTGACTGAGTTAAAATTAACTACAACTTTAATCGAATAATAAACAAATTTTGTGATTTTTTATATACTAATACATAAATTATCAATTAAACCAATGAAAGTAAGTAAATATATTTTTCAAATATATGATATGCATTGCTAAGATGTCGAATCTCTCTTACTATTCCATTTTTAGTGTAACAATTAAAGTGATAATTTGAAATCATTCATGTTGGTCAATATTCATAATTTAATTGAAAATCTCTCTCGATAGCGATCAAATTTATTCCCCTCATGTGATCATCATATCTCTCGATGAAAAATACAAATATGATAAATGCATTAACAAATACTTTAACACATATTGAACCTATATAAAATATAGGGGTATATCTCTATCATCTATCAAACCTTACAATATTTATATAATGTGCTTAAATTCTATTATCTCTCTCGATAAGAATAAAATTCAATAACAGTTCAATTGGTAATCAATTAAAAAGAATGATTAAAACGATAATAAACATCCACAAATCAAATTAAAGTCAAAATAATTAATTAAAAATTAAAAATATCATAATTATGGTTCATCTCATTCTAACTATGGATAAAACTAGCATAAAATATCGAAATTACAAGAAATCATATTTGAGTAAAAAGACATAACCCAAATTTTTGATAAATTGAGAAGATTGAGATGAATCTTGAAATTTTGAATGTCTTCAATGGTTTATTGATGAATCTCCACTTGTATTTTTCCTTCTTTGCCCAAAAAATCAAGTTTGAATTTTCACTTGATTGAATTCTTGCAAGTCTCTTTTAATTCTCTCACGAAAATTATGAATTTTCCTCGTTTGATGATTATAATTGATAAATATTGGAGTATGTGATGTATATGAGAAGTCTCCAATATATATTCTGCTGTTAGGTATTTGTAGGAGTAGAAAATTTGTTGAAAATCACGTTCAAATTGGTATTTAAAGAGTTTCGTCGAATAAGAAAAGTTGTCTTTATGCACGGATTTTTTTTTCTCTGCACAACAGTCAATATTTTGGTCATAACTTTCTTTCCTGATATTCGATTGAGGCAATTCAAAGTGCGTTCAGAATCTAACTCAAAGGGCTACAACTTTGATGTTGAATTTTTTCAATTCGAACGTTTAGTATGCCAAAAATGAATTTCAATCTTCGACTAAAAATTTGGAATATAACTTATGCGATTGTGAATTGATTTTGATGAGATTTTGATCATATTCCATTCCTTTTTGAGTTCTAATTCCATCTAATTGTCTCCTAACAATCTTTAAAGTATCATCTGTGGTCTGAATCACCTATTGAATATTTGCAGTTTGGTTCTCAAATTTTGAATTTTGCCATTTTCCCTTGATTTTCTTTTGTTTATTCTAATTTCTCATTCAATCACCGAGTTTAACATATATAATATAAAATAAAACAATTTAGAATATATTTTATCAAAAAAAATTCTAAATATCGATATTTTAGACTCCAAATAAGTGTATAAAATACACTTATCACTAATAATCCCATTTATTTCAACCTGTTTGCCACTCCAATGAAGAACTTTTTGTCCTTCTTTTGCTTAAATTAATAAAGGATCATTTCTCTTGAGGTAAATCAAAATAAATTTTCTGGTATGTGAACTCGATAAAAATAGTCTCGATATTCTCAAATTGCTATTAAATTTTACACCCACTAAGTTACCAAGTTGATCCAAGTAGAATTGTGACAAGTTTGCCTGGTCTTAGTGGTGGTTAAAATGAAAAAATTGGTCCAAGTTCACCTGTTTGATTTGATCCATGACTCGTATCAACTAAATCAGAACTATTTGTATATCGAGTCAAGATGAGCCAAGTCAGCTAACGATTCGACTGTTTGTCATTCCTTATCATAGCATTGTTGTATGATATTAGTATGAAAAAAGTCGCCATACAATCAAATTGTAATAATAATAATAATAATAATAATAATAATAATAATAATAATAATAATAAACTCTAGCCGACCTAAATTTATCTCCTACTTGACATCTATTTAATCAAAATTATTTTTTCTCAAATTTATTTTCAACTATACATTTACACAATAAAATATTTTGCATGCAAATTCAACTTTTTTTTTTTTGCTACTTTTCAACCATACATTATACAAAATAAATAAATAAATAAATAAAAAAAAAAAATCACTATTCCAAAACTAATTTTTTTTCAAAAAAAGAAAGAAGAAAAAAACT
>CAIGRL010152772.1:0-10819 GCA_903798325.1 Fraxinus xanthoxyloides
CGGGTATATGTGGAAATGAATAATTTGATTCATTCTTAACATGGAAACATGACTATCTTTTTGGGATGGACAAAAATAGTATACATGACTATTTTTTTGGGACGGAGGGAGTATAAAGTTTGTAAAGAAATATTTTCACTGGCATTCGAACCAAAAACTTTCAAATGACTCAACAAGATAATCTGACTTATTAATTTCACTTATAATTATTAAAGTAATTTTTAATTGACAAAGCTTGTTATTTAAACATTATTAGTTAATTTGAAGAAATTTAAATGTAAGAAGCACAATCAATCATAATGAAGATGTTTCTAAAGATGTTGTGAATTCAAGAATAAAGAAGACTGAAATTTGACAAAAATTGTTAGCTACAAATAGGGGCGGACCCAGTATTGAAATTCAGTATAGCGGACATTGACCGTTCAACGTTAACAATCAACGATCGTAAGAGCGATGTTATTTATTAATGTTTAAAACTTAATATGTGTGTGTGTGTGTGTGTGTGTGTGTCAAACTCAGCAAGTGCTCCAATAGTAAGGATTCCAATAATCTTTAAAGATGGTCACAAGTTTGACTCCCCCTCCATATTGCCATTAATTTTGGTAAAAATTGTAAAATGATAAAAATTGAATAACTAAAAATATATGAATTGCAAACTAGGGAATAGAACCAGAGACATCTCATAAAAATTGCAAGCTCTAACCAACTCAATTAAATAAGGTGTTTGAAAATGAAATGAAATAACAGTTATATAAACTAAAATATTTATTTATTGTAAAAAAAAAAGGTTCTCGACGGATCCAGCATGGTCGGCTGCGGGGCTCATTGGGTGCTGGGTCCGCCCTTAACTGCAAAATAACTGAAAATGTGATAATACAACAAATATGTTCGAAATTTCATATTACAAACTCTTTAAGCAAAAATATAATTCTCATGGATAAACGTTGCTTCATATAAAATGGGTAGCCTGTTTTTCTTGTCAAATTAGTCAAATGTTAAATTCATACTTCACACTCATTTCATTATAATTATGCATTTAACACAAGTTACTATCATTCACTACCTCATTGACCATAGCTATGCCGTACAAGGAACTGTTATAAACTGGAAAAACGTTTTCATAATTTCATTTTTTTTATATGATATAAAATCATAATCGATAATAAGAATTTGCGTGGTTCCAATTTTTTGAGTCCATTTCCACAACTAATATAATGCGCAAAAGCATAGACTAACAACGATTGGTCCCTTGACTTTAGCATTCCAAAATTTTATTATATTTCAATCTCCCTCAATCACGCTCATGGGGTAACTTTCCATGTCCTTTACTTTAGCTTTGATTAAATAATTTGGGGACTGAACTTGATTCCAGCATGCAAACTAGGTCCACCAAGGTTTCTCTACATTTGATTGGTTAGATATTTAGCCTCCACTTGATAATCATTATTTCCATTCTCATTTTCAACCACATATTCTTACAATAAAATATTATGCACGTAAATTCAAAATTGTTGACCTACGATTGATTTCATGTTTTTATCTCCAACAATTGAATTCGAGTATTCATAGCTATTATTGCAAAGTTGACCAATTGGAGACAAAAAGATCGTTACCAAAAAGACTTGCAATTGATGATCAATAAAAATTGAGATAGAAACTGAGGATTCACGTCAAATCACTCGAAGACAATAACTTCTACAGTCAAACTCGAAAATATTAGATTTAGATGTTTTATATTCATATGTAAAAGTAAAATACTTCGATTATTAGAAATGAATCATTAAAAACTCAAAGAATGAAATTTTATATACAAGAAAAATTATTTCATAAAAACATTTAAATAAGAATTATTTTTCAAAAGGTAAAAATTTTAAATTGATATTCAAATTTTTTACAATGTCACTTACCTTAAAAAGAAATTAAGTGAAAACGTACTACAAAAGCTTACATATTTTAAAACAATCGAGAAAATAAAATCTGAGAAATTTCTGTCAAAGTCAACATCTGGTTCGCCCAACGGTCGATTTTTTAACCGTTCTGAATTCTGATGCATAACAACTAGTTTGGTTGTCCGATTTAGCATGCAGACATCTAGATGGGTCGTCTAATTAGTCATAATTTTTGGCATTTTGACTGTTATAAATACCATTTCACTTTGCATTCAATAGAACACTTGAGAGCATTAAAATGAGATATTCTTGAGCTAAATTATATAATTACACATCTTATTTATCTTTATCAAATCATTTATTTTGAAAACTTTTGATTGAATCAACTTTTGAAAATCATTTTTCTCATCAAATTTTTTATCACCTAACACTTGATCTTAATTATTAATATTCATTTCTTTGTACTTAATTTGATCATATCATTTATCAAAAGAGAATATTAAAATTGTAAAATCAACTTCCTTTATATTTATGAGTCATATTGAGGTCCCGTAAAACTCAATATTTTTTTAAGGATTGGTACTCCTTATTTGTAAGTCACCAAAATTATTGTATGAGTTTGGATTGCACCATAAACCAATCAAATATACTGAAAAGGCTTTGTTCATAATGAAGATTTGGTAACGGAGAACGTAAATCATCGTTTGGATTGAACATTCACAATTACATCGTTTGCATACTCTCTTCCCTTTTACTTATTCGTATTTGTACGTATTTGTTCATCTAACTTATTCATTTTAAATTTGTTTAAGCTTGAATTAATTTTTAGAAAAAGTTTTATTAACCAATTCACCCCCTATTAGTTGTTATTTTTTGGGCTTGCAATTGATATCAGAGCGAATAGCTCATTTATTTTTAAAAGATTTCACAATCTTGAGTAATGGATAATCACAATCTTCAAAATTTTCAGGGATATTTACAAATAGCAAACCAGTTCTAATCATTCCAAAACCTAGAGAGAAGTATGACGAAGATGATAAAGATAATTATCCTTGAACGCTAGAGCCAAAAATCTACTTTATCATGCCTTAGTTAGAAATGAATTTAATTATATTAGCATGTGTGATTTCACATATGATATTTGACATGCATCAAAAGTTACTTATGTTGGCACTATTAAATTAAAGGAAAACAAGATTAATCTATTGGTTAAAGAATTTGAAAACTTTTTTATGAAACAAGATGAACACATTGTTGATATGATTATTAGTTTCATCGATATTGTTAAATGCCTGATCGTAAATTTACTAATGGTGAGCTTGTAAGTAAAATTTTTAGGTCGCTATCAGAGGATTGAAACTCATTAAGAATGTTGATAGAGAATACCAAATATATCAACTCATATCCCTTAGAAGAACTTTATGGACATTTGATGAAAAATGAGCTCAACAACACTGAAATTAAGGAGAAAACAAGGAAAAACAAAGAGGAATCAAATGAGCATCTCAGCGCCATATTGCTCTTAAATCGAGAATTGAAGAAGGAACTACAAGTGAAAATATGAGTGATGAAGAGCTCATTGATTTAGTCCTTCTTGTAAAAAAATGAAGAGGTTTTTGAAATAATCGGAGATTCCAAAAGAAAGGAAAATGGTAAAGAAAGAAGTAAGAAGTTTGTTTGTTATGATTGTGACATACTCGATCACAAAAGAACCAAGTTCCATAAGAAGAAAATGAATATCAAGAAAAAGGCACTCCAAGTAACATGCGACGAAAGAAGCGATGATGATTGCGATGAAAATAATAGTCAAGAAGAAATTGTCAACTTGTGCTTCATGGTAATCGAATATGAAGTAAACTCTATTGAAAAATGTTCATATAATGATTTATGTATTTTTTGTGATGAAATTCTTCAAAAATTTGAAAAACTTGCTAAAAAAATCACTCTATTCTTAAAAAGAAACACTACTTGTTGAAATTTTTTTTTTTTAGAAACTCAAAAGAAAAATGTTGAACATGATTTATTGATTAGAGAAAATTTTCCTTTGAAAGAAAAAGTTGAAGACTTAACTAAGATTATTTGTAAATTCACTCAAGTAAAAAGTATTATGATCTAATACTTGGTGATTAAAAGTGTGTTTTAATAAAGGACGAATTGTATATAAACCATTTTTGTAACAAAAATATTTCAAAAACTTATTTATCAAAACTTCAAACACCCATCCTTCAAAAACTGCATGTAACTTTTACGACAGAGATAGACATATTGCTTATAATTGTGTAACCCAAAAGAGGTTACACTTTGAAAGTAAAAACAAGTGGATTCGAGAATCAACTAAAACTAACTACCAATGATCCAAACTTATATGAGTACTAAAGATCAAAAATTAAACTACTTTTTGTAAGTACCAAAAAGATGAAGAGCAAATGGTACTTGAATAGTGGATACTCAAAATATATGATCGGATATAGAATGTTACTATCAAATTTCAAAAATAATTATGTAGGTCATGTCACATTTTGTGATAATGCAAAAGGAAAAATTATTTAAATTGGAAAAATTGGCAATTATTCTTCTCTCTATTGAAAAAGGTGTTATTGGTAGATAATCTCAAGCATAATTTACTTAGAATTAGTCAACTATGTGATAAAGGTTATAATATTAAATTCGATTATTTTAAATGTCTTATTAAGGATACTGTATCAAAAGAGATTATATTTATACAAAGTCGAAGCAAAGATGTGTACATCTTAAACGTTGAATTTGAAAGTGATGAAAAATGTTTATCAAGTTTAAAAAAAGGATACTTGGTTGTGGCATAGAAAATTATGTCATGTTAGCATAAATCTTCTTTGAAAAATCTCTAAAAGTTACACTGTCAAGGTTGACCAAGTTTAAAGTTTGATAAAGATAAAATTTTTGATGCTAGTCATGTGGTAAACAAGTAAAAAACTCTTTTAAATCTAAATTATATTATTCGACTGCAAAATCACTTTAACTACTCCACACAAATCTTTTTGAACCTTCTAGAACCACTAGTTTGGGTAGAAAATATGATGCTTTTGTCATTGTCGATAACTTCTTTAAATTCATTTAGATTCTATTCCTAAATATTAAATATGAAGCTTTGAATACATTCAAAAAATTTTGCCAAAAAAAAAAAAAAAGTTAAAAATTAAAAAAAATTGCCAAAAAAAAAAAAAAAAGTTCAAAATGAAAAATGATACTCCATTATAATTATTAGGAGTGATCATGGTGGAGAATTTGATAATATCACTTTTGATAATTTTTGTAATAAAAATAGATATGAACATAATTTCTCGACTCTTAGAACTTCTCAATAAAATGGTGTAGTAGAAAAGAAGAATCGTACATTATAAGAAATAGTTAGGACCATGATAAATGAAAATGACATGCCAAAATACTTTTGGACTGAAGCCGTTAACACCGTTTGTTATATTGTTAATAGAGTTTTAGTTAGTCGAAAGAAAACTAAAATCCCCTATGAACTTTGGATAAATAGAGTTCCAAATATCGATTATTTCAAAAAAAAATTGGTTGCAAATGCTTTATTTTGAATACAAAAGAAAATTTGATTCAAAATTTGATATTGCAATCTTTCTAGTATATTCATCGACTAGCAAAATTTATAGGGATTTTAACAAAAGAAATCTAATAGTTGAACAATCCATGCAGGTCACTTTCAATAAAACTAACCCTTTTGATTGTGATAAATGTATTAGTAATGATATAGGATTGAAAATTCCTTTCGAACAAATGATTATTCAAAACCAAAACAAGAAAGATCTAAAATATAAACACAAGGATGAAGTAAACGTTCAACAAAGTGAAGTAGAATCTACCGAAGTGCAAAATGATCCTTTTCCACCAAAAGAATTTCAAGGAAATAGAGTTTGATGAATTTTGAATTCTAGTTATGCAAAAAAAACTAAATCAATTTGAAAGAAATCATGTTTAAGATTTAATCGCTAGATCAAATTATCAAACCGTCATTGCACAAAATGGATTCTTAGAAATAAATGAGATGAAAATGGGATAATTGTGTGTAACAAGACTAGGTTAGTGGCTCAAGATTACAATCAAGAAGAAAGTATCGATTTTAAGGAACCATTTGCACCAGTTGCTATAGAATCTATTAGCAAGCTTCTGCATTTGTTTGTCATAAAAGATTCATTGTTTATCAAATAAATGTCAAAAGTACATTTCTAAATGACTTTATTTAAGAAGAAGTATTTGTTGAGAAAACCCCATCCCCCTCCGGTTTTAAAGATCACAAGTATTCGGACTATATTTTTAACTTTAGAAAGGCTCTTTATGGTTTAAAGAAAGCTCCTAAAATCTGGTATGAAAGATTGAGCAAATTTTTACTTTCAAGTAGTTTTTCAGTAGGGAAAGTGGATACTACTCTTTTTGTCAAAACTCAAAAGAATGATATGATTGTTGTTCAAAATTATGTTCATGATATTATATTTGGTGCAACTAATATCTATCCATATGAAGCGTTTTCAAAATGTATGAGTATGATTGAAGAACTTAAATTCTTCCTTGTTCTCCAAATTAAGCAAACTAGAGATGAAATATTCATCAATCAAAATAAGTATATATCGGACATGCCCAAGAGGCTTGGATTTAAANTATGAAAAATTTGAGCAAATTTCTACTTTCAAATGACTTTTCAATACGTAATGGGGATACTACTCTTTTTGTCGAAACGCAAAAGAATGATATGATTGTTGTTCAAAATTATGTTCATGATATTATATTTGGTGCAACTAATATCTATCCATATGAAGCGTTTTCAAAATGTATGAGTATGATTGAAGAACTTAAATTCTTCCTTGTTCTCCAAATTAAGCAAACTAGAGATGAAATATTCATCAATCAAAATAAGTATATATCGGACATGCCCAAGAGGCTTGGATTTAAAACCAATGAACAATCCTATGAGTACATCAATAAAATTGGACAAAGATGATCAAGGTACTTCCGTTGGTGTAACAAAATGTCGAGATATGATCAGATCTCTTATTTACTTAACTACAAGTAGGCCCGATATTATATTTCTCTTAGTGTCGTAAAAAGAATTTTTAGACATTTTAGTGGCACTAGAACCTTAGGATTTTGGTATCCAAAGGGCACTCACATTGATCTACTTAGTTATTCGGATGCTCGTAAAAGTACTAGCGAAACATGTCGTTTTGTAGGCTTTGCACTTGTGTCATGGTTTAGTAAGAAACAAAATTTTGTTGCATTGTCTACCGCTGAAGTCGAATGTATCTCGACCGCTAGTTGTTGTGTACAAATGTTATGGATGAAACAAACTCTTAGTGATTATCACTTGTCATTCGATCATATACATATCATGTGTGATAACACTAGTACCATAAACTTGTCGAAAAATCCCATTTTGCACTCTCGAACAAAGTATATTGAGATTAGACATCACTTTTTAAGAAATCATGCATAAAAGGGAGATTTTATGTTAGAATTTGTGAGCATGGAAAATCAATTGGTAATATCTTCACTAGAGCTCCAACACTTGATCTATTCTCACATATTCGAAGAGGTTTATGCATTATTGATGAATTCAAAGTGCATAACTAAGTTGAATTCATACTGTATGTTTATATATATTTTTTTATATGTGGCATTATTTAATTTAGCATGTTCTATTAAAAAAATGGGGCAGGAGGAACTGGGCGGACCAATTGAACATTCGAAAATAGTGTTTGGATATTTAGCTCTGTCATGTTCTATTAAAAAAATGGGGAAGGAGAAACTAGACGGACCAATCGAACGTTCAAAAATACTGTTCGGATATTTAGCTCTGTCAACTCAGACGTTGGTTTAACACAATTCTAGTTTCTTAAATCGCGTAACTGGCTTCTTCTTTTCCATTTTCTTCCACTTCTCTCACGTCTCTTTCCCTAAATCCTCTCTACTCTCTTCTTTTTCCATTCAACATCATGAATTACTTCTTAAATTCAAAAACCTAATACTTCTACACTATCAAAAATTCAAACTTACATCCACTATAAATTCAAAAACTCCCAAAATCCAAAACCTTAGTCCCATTTTTCTCCTTCATTCCTTCTCTACTTCATCGACTTTCTTGCAATGTCGGGTCCTAAAGAATGAGAAAACAACTTAAAAGTACTGTGATAAGTCTCCAATTTTAATAGGTAAAATTGTTGATTTTGTCGATTTTACTATTTAAGCACTCACATTTCACATAGAAGAGTATTTTGAAAATATGGGTTGGGTATCAATTGCTACATTAGAGGAATATGCATATCCACTGTCTCATGAATTTTTTTACAAAAAAATGGTCATTACTCCTCGTTCAGATGAGTTTCTTGTTTACTTAAAATTATTCATATTACCATCAACAAAACTCGCATCCTTGATATTCTTAAGCTTGAATTGCTTGAAACTCAAATTTTTCTTCATAAAACTCATCCCATTTTGGAAGGATATAATCCTACCAAGGCGTGTTGTCGAGTCACCGGGAAGAATATTGAAAATATCACCAACTAAGTGCAAATCAACCTGCTATTCCATGTAAAATTTTACAAAACATCATTGCACATGTCATTCTTCTTCAAAATGGTCATCGGGATGAAGTAAATAATTTTTATTTTTTCATTATCGATTCCTTTCTTGTCGGGCGGAAATTAGACTTTCCAACCATTGCATTAGGTTTCATGAATTTTATCCATTCCACTCGTCATTTTAAAGAATTACCTTATGACATGCTTTTTACGAAATTTTTTAAACATTTTGATATTCATTTAAATGACAAGACCTTTGTTAAACTTCGCCCTACCAACACCATCAACATTCAAACTCTTAAACACATAGAATAGTAAAAGAACATGGTCAATGGGTAGCTCACACAAAAGTGTTCGATCTCACATCGGGTCCTTCAACTCTACCCTTCGATGGCAATGATGATGATGATGCCGATGATCTACCACAAGTTTTGAATCCTCCTCATGACATTACGGGCTCTATTATTCCTCATTCTTACCTGTGGTTTTACATTTACCGATGATCATTATAATCTTTTCAATGGACGTATTGATTCACTTACATCCTTTGTTGATGGCCTTGGCGAAATGCTTCACCAATTGCAAGTTCAAAAGGCCTTGGCGAAATGCTTCACCAGTTGCAAGTTCACCAAATGCTATTCAAGAGCAACGACAGCGATGCAGGCTCGGCAAAATGCCTTCTACGTTCACTTCTATGCTCACTTTCCTCCACTGCCTCCTACGGAGCTGTAGCTTTGATTTGTACTTTATATCTGTGTCTTGAATACACTATTGCTTCATCTAGATTCTTTTATAGATAAATTTGTTTTTATGTTGTGACGATTTGAATGACATTCACTTCATATTATTAGTGACTATGGTTGTCCTTTATTTTGATCTATGAATGCATTATGCTTTGAGGTCTCCACTTACACGTTTTTTGCTTATGCCAAAGGGGAAAAATATATAAGATTATATGCATATATGTTTAACAAATATGATATAAAAATGTGATATATGCTTGCATGTGATAAATGCTTGATTTGTATAATATATGGGGAATATACGAATCATATGTGATATCTGAAGTCTTTTATCCTTTATCAATGTGTTGCAAATCATCTTTGTTTATCATAATAAAAAAGGGAAAAATTGTCGACCTATGCTTGACTTTATATTTTGATTATGACAAATAAATTGTTTTTATCTCTAACAATTGAATTCGAGTCTTCATAGATATTGTTACAAAGTTGATCAATTGGAGACGAAAAAATCGCTCCCAAAAAGAATCTCAATTGATGAGAAATATAAAAAATTAAATTAAAACGTCTTTTAGAAGCTTACGTTTTTAAGAACAATCAAGAAAGAAAAAATTGACAAATTTATGTCCAAGTGGATGTGGGGTTTGCCCAACAGTCGATTTTTTAAACATTTTGAATTCTGACGTACAACTGTTAGTTTGGTTGTCCGATTCAATATGCGGACATCTAGATGGGTCGTCTAGTTAGTTAGAATCTTTGATATTTTGATTGTTATAAATACAATTTCACTTTGTATTCAATACATTACTTTTGAGAGCATTAAATTGTGATATTCTTGAGCTAAATTATATTGATTACACATCTTATTTACTTTTATCAAATCTTAATTTTTTTATTGAATCAACTTTTGAAAATCATTTTTCTCATTAAAATTTTTCTCACATAACACTTAAGCTTCATTCACCGATATTCATTGAAGTGTTAGCTTATTTTCCTCTTTGTACTTAATTTGATTATATCATTTATCAAGAGAGTATTTTTAAATGGTAAAATCAACTTCCTTTATATTTATAGATTATATTGATGTCTCATAAAACTCAATATTGTATAATGATTGGTGTTCCTTGTTTGTAAATCACCGAAATATTGTATATGTTTGGATTGCACCATAAGTCAATCAAATATAGTGAAAAGGCTTTGCTCATGATGGAAGTTTGATAACAGAGGACGTAGATCATCGTTTGGATCAAACATTCACAATTATATCGTTTGCACACTCTCTTCACTTTTACTTATTGCTTTCGTATTTGTGCATATTTGTTTGACTGACTTGTTCATTTTTAATTTGCTTAAACTTGAATTGATTTTCAAAAAAGTTTTAATAACCAATTCACCCTCCTCTTGGTTAATTATTCTTGGACTATCAAAAAGTTTTTCCTACTTTTTATTCACACGTTCTCTTAAACAAATCATTATTTATCAATGTTTTGAAAACCGACTCGATCATCGACCCGGAAAAGGTGAAGGGAGAAGGGTCGAAAGGTTCAGCCGAGGTCGAACCGGATGCAATAAATACATACAATAATAATAAATTACTATGAAAACAATATTAGTATTT
>CAIGRL010152788.1:0-15430 GCA_903798325.1 Fraxinus xanthoxyloides
ACAGCCGTACAGGGAGTTAGCCACGATAAATTCAACACAAAAGAGAGTAAGAGACAAATCACAAAACAAAACCAACAAGAAAAAATCTTCATCTTGGATTAGGAACCGAGAAACAGAACGGCAAAATCAGCAAGAAAAAATCAGGGACAACCGGACAAGGACGAATTCGACTGGGAAAATACCAAATATAATTTACTAAACAAGCAAGAAAAAAACCAACATGTGGAAATTGCAATTTGAATTTAATTTTACGGTTGAAATTCGAATGGAATCGGCTGCTCCAAAAATGACGATTTCAAATTTTAATGTGGTGAACGAGTGTGATATATGATAATTGGGTTAGACTATAAATGAATTGGATTGGAATTTTGGGTAATGGGCTCAATTTTTAACTGGACTTGTCCAAAAATAAAATAAATAAAACTGGACCTGGACCCCCTCCATACGTCCCTATTTACTAATAATGTTAATTGTGACAGAATTTTGGGAGGCCCAATTGTCAAAATTACCCAATTAATTTCGGGAAAGAATAATGAAAATCCCAATTGTCCAATTAATTTTTTCAACGGGTAACCAATTCGGAGCTGGGAATTGTCGCTAAATATCATACCATCCCATCCTAAACCGGGTTATTAAAATCAAAATCATAACCACCTCATTGTCGGTTCGATTTTTTTCGCCCCATTCAGTTCGGTTAACTACGGTTTTCGATTTTAACAGTTTGAATTATCATCCTTAACTTTTAATTGAGAAAATGGATGAAAATAACTTTTTACACAATGAAAGGTAAAAATACGGATGAAAATGCCAAAACATGAAAAATAAAGACATTTTTCATAATAATAGTGAAATGTAATAACATTACGTGCTAACTAAGAAATACTAACATAAAATTTTAAGTAAATATTTAACTTTTTAAGTTAACTAATAACTTATATGTAAAAAAAATTACATATAAATAAAATATCACTTATAAGTAAAAAATTTCATATAAAGAAATCATAAACTCAAAATTTCACTAATACGTAACTTTATTTTTTAAAAAAACTTTCATAATCGGTGGATAATAATAAACTCTCAAGCTGTGTTGAACTTGCTTTAAAAATCGCTACTAAAACCACTTATGCCGGTCAGCTCAAAAATGCTCAAAATCTATATTTTAAAAAACACTTATAACAAGTTCGCCGTAACTCCCAAGCATGCCATAATGGTGTCAAAACATCTCTAAGTGCTGCTTAGAATAAAAAGTGCATCCATCATCCGGGTTTTTGTAATGCTTCGCCAGCTTCAGGATAAAATTTTACCCTCTTCATGTTATTCTTAAGCCTATTAAGAGTATCATATATCTCAACCGCACTTGGACAGGATGAATCCCCCGAGTAGAAAACATCAACCTTATTTTTCAGCTCTATCCAACTGCATCCAGGGACCTTTGTCAGTCCCTTTTGCTTCATCAATGCCCTTAAGTTTGCAGCTTTCTCCTGTAATCCAACTTCTAAATACAGGTTTAACAGTTGAACGTAATTGCTGCCTCTGGTTGGTTCCAACTTTAGCAAGTTATCCGCTGCCAACTCTCCAAGCTCAACATTGTGATGAATTCGACAGGCAGACAATAAAGATAGCCAAATGCCACGGTCTGGTGCAACAAACATATTTTGTATGAAACTGTGAGCATCTTCTAAGCGTCCAGCACGGCCCAGCAAGTCCACTATATTTATGTAGTGCTCCATTTTGGGTTCAATTCTGTGTTCTCTCATTAAATGAAATAGATGCAGACCTTCCTCAGAGAAACCAGCATGATTGCAAGAGGAAATCAAGGAAAGGAACGTTACTTCATCAGGTAACATTCTTGAATTTCTCATCTCGTTGAACAATTTGATGGCTTCATGGATTTCACCATGAGATCCATAACCAGCAATCATTGAATTCCAAGTTACGAGGTTTCTTTTCGACATCATTTGGAACATATGTTGTGCATGTTTTAAGCATCCACACTTGAGGTACATGTTTAGTAATGCATTTTCTACTTGAATATCTTCAGGAATTTGGAGTCTTATATAGTAACTGTGTACCGCCTTTCCCTTAAGCAATGCTGCCACTGATGAAACTGCAGAAAGGATACTGGTGATTGAAATAGAGTCCGGGTACAAGCCATTCTGCAGAATCTTAGGAAAAATACTAATGGACACATCTGGGAGGCCATTCTGGCAATAGCATGAAATTAAAGAATTCCAGACCGCCAAATTCTTATTCGAGACACCAGAAAAAACATTTCCAGCCATTTCTGGCTGTCCACATTTAGAATATAATTCTATCAGAGAACTACCCGTAAAAACATCTGATTCCAATCCTTTCTTAATTGTGAATGCATGAATACAGCAACCTAGTTTAGTATCATTAAGTTCTACACAAGCATTGATTGCACTTGCTGTAACATTAGAATCCAGTTCCACACCATCAGACTTCATTGCTTTAAATAAATCTAGTGCTTCCTTGAATTTTCTATTCTCACAGTTACCTGATATCATAGAGCCCCATGTTACAACATCCCTTTCCTTCATTTTAACGAAAATTTCGAACGAATCCTCCAATCGCCCAAACCTTGAGTACATCGTCAACAGGGCACTCTGCACGGAAACATTATCCTTTATTGGTCTCTTCCACAATTCGCCGTGAATCATCCTACCAAACTCAAATGATCCAATCATACTGCAAGCTACGAATACATTGGATATGGTGAAAGAATCAGGTGTGATCGCTCTATATCGCATCTGATAATAGACTTCCAATGCACTGTGAGGGCATTCACAATTAACATAAGCCGAGATCATACCATTCCACATTCCAACCTCTTTACCTGCTATTGAATGAAAAAGTCTCTCTGCATCTTCCACAAATCTACACTTTGAATACAATGTTAAAAGAGAAGTACTGACATAAGGATCACTCTCAAAACCTGCCTTAATCACATCACAATGGAGCTGTCTACCACAATCTATATCCTCACCTTGTGAACAGGCCGTTAGAACACTCGAAAATGATGTGGATCCCAATTCAAGACCCTTAACTTTTACTAGAGAGTACAACTCGAAGGCATCTCTCCAGAATCCCTTTTTGCAAAAGCCATTGATCATTGCATTCCACACTGCAATGTTATACTTATTTTCCACCTTTTCGAAAACATTCCAAGCATCCACTGGCCTATTGAAGTTTGAATAAATATCAATCAGCGCAGTAATTACAAAAGGATCATCATCAAACATGTTTCTTACGACATAACCATGAATTTTCCTCCCATATGAAAAATCTGAAATGTCATTACACACTCCAAGAAGAATACACAAAGTGTACCCATCAGGCTTGATATTCAACACCTGCATTCGACGGAACTGAACCACACCCTCCTCAAAATATCCATTTTTCAAAAACCCATCAATCATGGAATTCCAAAGCGTAACATCTTGAACCAAAACTTCACACTGAGTCACATTTTCAAACAGCTTGACTGCAATGGAAAGCGACCCACATTTAACGTACATATTGATAAGCGAAGCAGCAATATAAGGGTCAAAAAGAAGGTCCGTCTTGATGATTTCGGAGTGAAGTGCTTTGCCATACCGTAGATTCTCCAGCGAAGCACAGGCTTTGAGAAGAGAAGGGAAGGTGAATTTTGAATAATTGGACACTTTGGAGGATGCTTTGAGGGCTTCTTGATAGTGTCCCCGTTGGACTAATGCTTTGATTTTGGTGTCGAGAGATGAAGAGAAATGGGTTTGGATCAGAGTTGAAAATTGACGAGAAATCAATGAATTGAAACGCATTTCATTGTTAAAGAATTTTAATTTGGTTTCAAATGTTTGCTTATTTGGCCAAAAATGCACTCCACTTGGAAAATGTAGATAAATTCACATTTCAGTTTTCACTTTCGGTAAGAGGGCATTTAGGGCTGTTTGACTGAACTTTTTAAAATTAAAAAATTATTTTTGTAGATTCGACCATGATTGGGTTCCTTCCGATGAAAAAAAAAAATGGGGGTCAGTGGCATGGAGATGCTTGAATATCGCACCTAAATAGTGTGGTGGATTTCTTGACTATCACGGATAGCAGATTTGACTCTCAAGGTACAACGCTTAAAGGTCGTCCTCACCTTATTTTTTGGCCGACAAATCCGAACAACTGACATACATGTATGATCACATATCATTAGTGTACTATTGGTACGATATGTTTCGCGCCTAGCTGTTAGCGTGCTTGTCGTACCGAATGGGGAGCTAAGCATTCTCACTGCGTGACATTCTTCCCCATTTGAATTCAATTACGTCCTCGTAGAGAGAAGTGAGTTTCGCATCCACACGCATCGGTCTCGTTGCAAGGATAACAACGTCATCATTCCATATGGACATGTCTTCAAATCTGCAATAATTCGTACTTACCGCATCTGACACAAACATTCACCCTCCGCCCCTCTAAACATTGGTTTCTCAGATGGACGGTCTTCAAACCGCAATGCCTCAACGCATGTCGAATTAAGCCCTGCACGATGCGCTTCTCGAAAACTCCTTCAAAACGCACCCGGGCAATTGCGCAACGCTATCCCTCTTCATCCTTCTTCCCCTAACTTCCTTCATCGTGTCCCGCCAACTTGCGACACGATCGGTGACCCAAAATCTTTTCTCCGCAAAAACACACGACATTGTCTCATAACAACACCGCATGCTGGAGCGGTCCCGCTCTGATACCAGATTTCACGGATCACATGTTTGGCTCCTGAGGTTCAAAGCCTCAAGACCGCCCTCCCCTCATTCTTTGGTCGGCAAATCCGAACAACTGGCATACATACATGCTATGAGTAGGATGTAAGGAAAAATACCTGCATATGATCACATGTCATTAGTACACTATTGGTAAGATAGGCATCGCGTCTAGTTGTTAGCGTGTTTGCCGTATCGAATAGGGAGTTAAGCATTCTTACTGTTTGNGCTCCCTAGGTTCCTCGCCTCAAAGGTGCCCTCACCTCATTCTCTAGCCGGCAAGCCCGAACAACTGACATTCATGCATGCTATGAGTAGGATGGAAGGGGAAATACCTGCATATGATCACATGTCATTAGTACACTATTGGTAAGATAGGCATCGCGTCTAGTTGTTAGCGTGTTTGCCGTATCGAATAGGGAGTTAAGCATTCTTACTGTTTGACACTAGGGAAGGAATTAACTCTGGATCTCTCAAGATGCTTCAGTTATCGAGGTACTGAGGTTAGTTGAAAGGGTTAATTAGAATGGATAAAACCAATCCTCCATATGCTTGATATAAAATGTAGATTGTATTTGTCGGAAAGAAACCACATTCAACTCAAACGACCAACAGTTAAGTAGTATTAGAAACAAGAAGAGGGCAATTGTCCTCCCAAATTCTAACCTAGTTACAGAGAAACAAAAAAATGCCGAAGACTGAGCTACTTCATTCCTATTATGAATACAAAGTTTCAAGAGCCACACACAATCGAAACTAGCAGTAAGTAAATGTCTTACCACATAGGGAGCAACATCGGTGAATCCATTCGGTTGGTTGATGTCACTGTGGCTTTTAGAAAGAACCAAAAGTAGCAATAAGAGTGAATAAACATATTGGAACGCTTTGATAGACATGTCCCAATTTATCTCCAAAAGTTGTTTCTATGTTGTCCAAGACAGTTGAATTTATAATAAACATAGGATCTCCATATTTAAGATTTTGTAAACCCCCTTCAATCTCTTATAAATGTAATAAGGTATCATATCGGCCCTCGGGGTATAACTCAATGGTGTAAAGGACGGGAGTGAGGTAATTTCGACTGAACTAACATTCGCAGTGTGAGGGTTGTTTGGAATTAGACTCTTTATAGGCACCAGTATGACAGCTTTTGACTCTGGTCTGGTGAGGTACATTTCGCGATTTACCTCTTCCACAATGCTCTATGGGCTGGGCGGCGCATGTCAACATATTTGAAATGTGGTGAGTCAAACGAACTAGACATGCTGTGGATTCTCAAACTTGATTTCTGGATGATATAGGGTGAATTGTATTAGTATCATGAGTTATAATTTTTGAACAAAGTGATGGCAAAATAATAATTTATGACAATCTTAAACTTATACGTTATTGATGTAGAGATACGTTAATTTCCACAATCTGTTCAACCACGTTAATAACGCCACTGCCACGTTTAATGAATCAAAGGAACCATTCTTTATTTTGGTTCCAATTGCCAGGCTAGCTTACAGTATTATCCGCTACATAAAAATACAGGAAATAAATAAAATAATAAGCACCAACACGCAATTCACACGCCTTCCTCCACACGATTTTGCCAACTCGTATACAAATACAACTCTTTCTGAACAAGTACTCTCTCCCTCATCTGATCTTCAGGGATTCAACAAGTTTTGTTTTCGGTACGTCTGTCTCCGCGTACAAGTCAGATTCATTTTTTCAACGTCTCAACATAGTCAATAATCTAAATATTTTCTGATTTTGATAACATGTTAAACCAACTGAATCAGGTTTTTTCTTTTTGATTGTGGGGTGTGTTATTTTTTACTAACTATCATGTTGTGATCAGGTTTTAGAGATATGGAGAAGCACAACCACCACCACCACCACCACGGAGGCGGTGGCCCGTACAATGATCCACTGTTGGCATGCTGTTGCTGCCCTTGTATGTTAGTCTCGTCCGCCTTCCGAATGATCGGGAGATGCTTGTTTGTTGCTTGTTATCCTGTGTTGCAATGCTTTAGATGGGATGATCACAGACATCACCATCACCACCACAAGCATTTTTACTGATTTTTATTTCTTGTTTATATCTATCTTTATTCAATTGAATTTCTCAGCTAAGTTTAGTTTCGAGTTTTAGTGAAAGAAACAAAAGAAATTCGAACTTTGTGGAAGAAAACGAAAGGAATCCTTTTAAATATGCTAGCATCATTATTTGTTGACAAAACAAGACAGAGCAACTCCTTTATTATGTATTTGTCATCTTTTTAATCAAGTTCAATCCAACGAATGAGATACACATAATTTGCGAATACATATTTTCGTATGCTTTGCAAGTTTTATTTTGATTTTCACTTTGTACTATTGTTTGACCTCTCAAACAAGTAGTGACAAAAGGTCTCAGATTCACGATTTACCATTGATAATGAAATTGTGCTGTATAATGCGATGGAAGTTCTCGTCTACACTTAAAAAAGACTTGGTTATAACTTTTAAAAAGAATCAAATCCCTAAAATGCGTAAAATATGACAAGACAACAAAATTGAAAGCCTCAAATCTTATTATGAACGTAAGCGAAATAAAGTATTTTCTTATTTTAAGTATTATTTTGATTATTCAAATTATCAATAATAATTCATTTATTTAATTAGTTAATTTAAATTTTAAAAAATAAGAAAATTAAAAAAAAAAATTAAAAAATAAAAGGTGTTCATCTCTTAATGCATAGACTCACATTACTCGCACCTTTTGCCTCCTATGCACACATTATGGGCTATCAAAATAGAGTGCAAAAGGTTTGTCCTGTTAGTCCAGATTTCCCAAATAATAATACTCTTTTATATATTTTTTAGTTTTGGAAAAAAATCACTACTTTACAAGAAAATGAAAACATTTAAGCAGACACAATGGCTCCCACTTAGTTTTTACCCATCTCCGATCTACCGTCCCATTTTCATTGTTTCTGAATAAATTTTTACAATTTTGACGCAGTAAAAATTTTAGCGGTGACACATAAAAAATTGCAGTGAGGTTTATTGGAAATTTGACACCTCGAAATTAACAGTGAACTGTCAGGATTGCCAATTTAGAATACAGGACTCGATTCTACCATGACCATCAGGCACCCAGTTATTTTTGCCACTGTCCCGTTGCCTATTTCACAGAAACTGTGTAATAAATAGTGGCCATGCCAGGCTTGGCATAAGCGGCGGGTCCAGGAATTGAAGCCAGTTAGGGATTAGCGAGATCATTTATAAATATTTAATTAAATAATATTAAAAAAATTCAATTAATATATAAATGTACTAAAATAAAAATCACATATTAACTATCATCAAATTACCAATTTTCACCTCCAAAATTACCAATTTTCACCGATACTAACAAATTCCAAAAGTATACGGATACTAACAGTTTCCATTTACAAAATCCTAATTTTCACAGATTCCATATTCCACGTATATGATATCAAATTCACACGGTCCCCAATTTTTATAAATAATAACAACAGACACACAAGTCACTAGTCACAGACAGACTCGCAATAAATACTCATAAAACATAAAATCATAAATTATAACTGATTAATTTAATCGATAACTCATAATTTCATAAATAATAAATCAATAAACGAACTACAAAGAACCAAAAAAAAGGAGGCAGGCGACAGGAAGCCAACCGCTCACGTCACGCTATCACGAGTGAAATCAGTTACCGACGATGCAGTGGTGTAGTGCTGTAGTGGACGGTGGCTCAGCGGCTATGCCTCGATGGTGGCTCAGCGTGAGTGCTGGCAGCGAAGAATAGAGTTTGGAAATTGGAATTGGATGGAGTTGTTTGATTTTGGGTTTGAAGTGCGAATGTACATGTGGCTCTATGCGTGTGATTTGTGAAGTGAATAAAACCAGCAAGCCAAACAGGCTTTGCATCTTCAATCCATTGGATCTGAGTAATTGGGCCTAATATATATATTTTTTCTTAAACGAGGCCCTAACGAAAAGGGCCCACAACTTAAAAATAAAAAATAAAAATGGCCCAAATCACTTTTGTTCATTTTCCAAATCACACCCATTCTTCCCGGCTCCGACGGAGCTAGCACGCGCGGATATGCCCCTCATCAGGTGTTGGCTCCGCCACTGCTTGACATTGAAGCCCCGCAAGCCCATGATCATAGTTACTTCATATAATTATATCCTATTCTTCTAAAGATCAATCAATATGCATCATCATTTTTAAGAACAGAACTATATTTGAAATATCATAATCTTCCATTAAGCGAAGAAAAGAGACTGCAAAATACTGCCTCATAAACCATCTCCAAACACAATGTTAAGAATTGACAATCTCATTATGCCCGCAGCGAACTGTACAACATGCCCTTATGATTACAGTTTATCAAAACATTGATTAAACAATTCATACTAACCTGCATTCGGATGAAGCAGAAAATAAAAAAGGGCCTGAAGCATTCATTTCCTCATTGAGCATAGAGCAGACAGGAGCAACTCCATTGTGTACATGTATAAATTTCAAGCAGGGACATAAGACTCGAGCAACAGTTGCGCTGGGGATGGGGATTTGATCTCAACAATCAGATAGATAAACTTCCACTGTTTATCAACCTTATCCTTGAACATTTCAGCACCAACTTTGCCAGCTCCATGTGGCCCACGAATATAGAAATTTACCTAAAAATCCCATTCATTTGAGTGTCTTTGCACACAATATTTGGAAACTAAACCTTTACATACATCAGTTGCTACTGGGGTGGGGTGGGGCTTTGTAGAAATATTTGCTACCGCAGCAAGTGTCGGAAATCGTGTGAAACCAGATGGTTATGAGATTTAACTATAAAATGAATATGATTACTAAGCTACCTCAACATGCTCAGTGCCATCCTCATCAGTCCAAGTTCGATTAGGAATTCGCTGACGAGCAGCACGATTCCTGCTTTCTTGGCCATAGCCAGTAATAGGGGACCCAATCCTCACCCTAACCTGGTGCAAAGAAAGTTTTAAACTATCACAATCATGAAATGCAATCACAATATCCACAAACATCAAAACTATCTTCAATTTTTAGGTATTCTTCATCTTATGGCAAAAAAGACTGCATTTTATGCCAGCAGAAATAAAATTTACAAAAAATGTCACTGGTAGCACACAGGTCCCGTGACATTAAAACCTGAAGTTCTACAGTCTTCATGCTAAACTTGGGCAGGATGCCGAAGGATCAACAGTTAGCTAACACTGATCAGCATGATTTACTGGATAACTCCAAGTTAATGACTAGCATTTAGTATGAAGCGTTTAACAGCAAGACACATGGATTTTACGTGATGGACTGATTAGATATTTGACTTAGCATTCATTTTGTTTCAAGTATTATAACAAAACATACAAATCAAATTAGCATCTCTCCAACTAAAATCCGATACCCTACAGACACGTGAGGACCTCGTGCACTAGGTAGAACTTTTTTTTACTTAAATCAACCACCACTACATTTTCAAGCAATACCCTTTTAGAGCTCGATTTACAAATACCCCTTTCAGTGGCAAAATGCCCCTTATTATCATTTGATTAAATACACAATAATGTTAATTTTAACAGCATTCACTATCATGTTGAAAAGTTATAAAATGACCCCGCTGAAAGAAAACCTAGCTAGCTACTACAGAATTCAACCATCGTTCTTAGTTTTCCAAAGTAAAAAGCAGATAATTTTCGCTCTAAAACACCCATTTTCTCACTTAAAAGGTTTGTGACAGGAGTAGGGACCAACGACCATTAACTTTCTTTTGTCTCTTGAGCCTCAGATGTCTATGAAGTTAGTGTCATTGGAAGTCACTGTTGTTATCAAGCTATCACCTTCTGTTTTCACGCCCCAATACAGCATGAAAGATGGATGTTCAATATAAGGCCAGTGATCACAGATTAAAGATCCCAAGGAAATCATAAAGGGAAGATTAAATAATATTTGATGAAACCTGACTGTCATTTTGAATTCTCTCCAGAGCTTTCCCAAATATTTTGTACCTACGGAAGAGCAGTATGATTAATTGGAATATTTTAGAGGCCTCAACAATAAGAGTTTAATCGTGTACAACATGATTAGCTCTTAGAAGTAAATCCTTACTCTTTTGGTTCAAATATAAGTTCCTTGAAAACACCATATCCTGCAGCAGCAGCAACTCCAAGCCCGGCAAGGATGATAATACTGTAAGAAGCTCCCTCTGTAAAAGTCACTGGCTTTTCGGGAATATTGTATGTTGGAGCATCAAATGGATCCTCAACTTTGGATACGTCTCTTCGAGCCTGTGAAGAATAAAGCATAAAAATCTTTGCTCAACCAACATAAGTCAAGTTTAGATTATAATCATAACACATATAACGTTTTTGGCAGCACGGGAAACTTCGCTTTAAATACAAAAAGGTAGCGTTGATGGAACATTCATCTCTGACTCAGTCCTAGGTTGAAGTCATACCATTTGGTAGACTAAGTGTTGTTAGGCATGTGATCAGTCATAGTCATACAAGGCAGCACATAAATCCTGTTAAGGTCATTACTGCAGCGTGATCATGCTCAGTGACAATTACTACTGGAGTTGGGTTGCTTTCATGGATTGCCTGGAGCAAAGCAAGCACTGATCGCACATGGTTGTGTTGTGTGAGATGAATGCATTGACCATTTATTTTGTAGAAGTGAAGCCCGACAATTAGCACTAGGTGTGATTATACAGTAGCAATTATCTTAAGGATCTATAAAGTGGCCCTCTGGCAGATCATGTGCCTCAAATAGCTTGGCATCTACCATGCACATCCCTTAAACAATTACATCAGATTACATTAAAGATTACCTAAGAAGGGACTAAGAATTTCCCAGATCACCTATGACAGGGCTTTGCATATCATTTTACACATTGACTAAACTGGAGCTCTCAAGCCAATACAAAGAGGCCTAGGTTACTCAAATTACCACCCAGTTTTAGGAAAATAGCACAAGATAGTTCCAGTCAACGTGAGACGTTGCTCCTAATCTGATAGCAAGATAAAATTTTGCTCCTCGCCCTTTTATTTCTCTGCATCATCAAAATAATCGATGGAGTTGACTACTAAAAAAGTGCAAGGGGGTTTAGGAATCTAAACTGTGATGCATAAATTGATGAACTTTACCGCCTCTTGTAGTCAATTGTCAATTTCGAGGTTTCAATGGTGAGGATGGTGTTGCTCAGGGAAGGATTTGAGGTGATCAATGAAAGCCTCACGTGAAACATACCTCAAGGCATATGCCTTGGAAAATATCAAAACAATGCAGTCATTAATTTTACTTAGGCCAATGTGATTTTATGATTCTATCGTGAAAAGCTATGAACAACGTGTAGGATCACAAAAATGTAGTTTTGCACTCTTAAACCAAAAAGGAAAAAGGAAAAAGGAAAATTAAAATGAAGAAAATGTCAAAGTTAAGCGGGCACAAAGCAGTCAGTACTAATTATTCTCTCTATGTTACGAGGATTATAAGCTATCAACACTCACTCAGAAGAACTTAAGCAAATATAACCCAAAACTGATGGAAACCAAAAGCAAAATAAAAATATCAATTCAATGCTCCAAAGCAATTCTAAATAATACTGGAAGAGGAAAAGCATTAAAACTAAAACCTCCGATGACTTCTGTGTAGATTCCGAAGCCCTAGATGCCAAGGACCTAGCATAGCTAGGAATCACAAACTTCGCTCCATGGATCTCAGAAACTTTCAATTCCGACCAACAATTTACAGTTCGTCCATTTCCCAACAATCTAAACAAAACCGGGACACCTTGCAACGAGAATCAAAATTTACAATTACTAAAATCCAATCAACATTCAAAAATTTCACAGCAACCCTGAAACGCAAATGATATATTTACTGACCCGCTGCGTTCAACTTGTTCAAATGGTTAGCATGACTGGCGTAGTTTCTGAGAGAAACAGATTCAAGTGCCACCTGAAGCCTATGCAATGGCTTGTTATTTGATGAAAAATATTCACCAAAAAAAGAAAAATAAATATCATAATTGAAAGGGCTTAAGGAAGAATACCTGGGTACAAGGGTTGTGATGGCTCTAATTGGTTTCATCCTTCTTTGATCGTGTGTTGTGTTGCGGTTTCTTCAAGCTTTCTTCGTTTTCTCTAACCCTTTCGCTAAAACCCTAAAAATGGGGTTTTCCTGTTTAAGCTATTGACCGAAAAACCTACAACATTATATAAATTAAATAATTAAAGTACAGGGATCAGATCATCGAGTGGCTGTAGTTTAGTGGTAAGAATTCCACGTTGTGGCCGTGGAGACCTGGGCTCGAATCCCAGCAGCCACAAATCATGTGTTTTTTCTTTTAATCCCCCAAAACAGAATAATTTTTTTTTTATTTTTTTTATTTTTTTCCTTAAGTTTAACAAAGCCTGCGATTTTATTTTATAGTGGTGTTGGGCTACACCTTATCACCTTAAGCTGTCGATGGCCTGGTTTTCTCAAAACCTTAATTATTTTTTAATTTTCCGTTATATTATAACAAAAAAAGATTTAAGAATTGACATTATTAGTCCAATCTACCTCTCCAAATGGGTTGAGCTAAATAAAGTTTTTGTTGATTTTTGACTCAAATTTCTACTTAAACTAATGGCTATTGTCATCGACCAATGAACTGAACTGAGCCGAGCCAAGCATGAGTGATCAGAGGCGGACACAGAACTTGAAAGTTAGGGGGGTCAAAATCGAACTTGCAAAAAAATTGAGAGAAATTTTACAATCGAAAATTTATATTCAGAAAAATCATACATCATACAATTTTGCATCCGAAAATTTACACGGGATATGACTTTTTTGAATATAAAATATCAAAAAAATTGATATCATATTCCACATAAAATTTCCTAATGAAATGATGAAAATTATAGTGAGAAATTTGTATCGCAAAAATAATAAATGTTAATGAAATAGTTGGTTTTTAAAAAAAAAATACGAGTTAAGCATCTTTCTTTAAGATTTATGTTTAACGTATTTTTAACTATTTTCGATATATATTTGAAATATTTGATATGCCAATAATGTAGCTCTTGAAATAAGTTTTGAGAATTTTTAAAAAATTTGTAAATTCGATTAGCGTACGATCGTCGAAGAATTTTTAAAATTAGCATATTACTAAAATTCAAATTTATTGTGATTTTGCCACTGTTTGGTAGATAATAAAATCAAAATTTTAGTAAATTTTGATAAATGTCAAACAATTATAGATTCCATGAAATATGTTATTAAAATTAATTACTAATTTTGATTTAGATTTCAATCGATACCAAACATAACTCTATAAAGAAATCTCAAAAGTTGGGGGCACGTAACACTTCGGAACCCCCTTGGTCCGCCCGTGTGAGTGACTGTGGGTCGGGCCGACGCGATGCAGCCTATCTCTACCTAATTTAGAAATTTCGACTAGTTGCAATCAGAAAAAGTAAAAATCTTTGGTAATCACGAGAGTTCGAATTTTGAAGAAGAAGTTGGGGGACCTCTGTCGATGAAATTAAAAGCAGAGGAAAGATAAAAGGCAAAAGTGAAGTTCTACCTCTGCAAAACTTTATTTATTGCCCACCCACCAATCTCATTCTTTCACCTAACTTTCTTTATTTCTATTCTCTTTTTCTGGTACATTTCTGTCTGAAATCTCCCACTTTATCACTCTCTTTAAATTCTCCAAAAATGCTACTTTTACATCCTCGGTACACAATATTGTACACATCCCGCTCACATGAAGGTGGGGCCCACATGGGACCCATAATCAAGGGCCCCACCCCGACGTGAGGGGGATGTGTACAATATTGTATACCAAGAATGTAAGAGTAGCATGACTCTAAATTCTCATACCTATGTACAGTGTAGAAAAGTAAATTCATTTTATATGGGTTCTTTTCATCAGCAGGTTTTAGTTATTCCATTAATCGTTAGATATTGCATTAGGGTCATGCAATGGACTCCAATAATACGTTCAACTCCACAAAGTACCAAGTTAAGGGTGTGTTTGAGTCACATTATTTTGAAAAAATATATTCTGAAATAGTAAATTGGTAAACAATGTGTGGTTGAAAAAGAATGAAAAATTATTGATGTGATAAAAAATATTATTTTATTGAATAAGGTGTGGTTAAAAATGAGTAGAAAAAAAAATTAAAAGTTCTAATGTGTATCAAACTGATTTATATCTAGCAATCAAATTGAATATCACGGTGACAAAAAAATATTACAATAATTAAATCATAATGTTCACTTATTTGGATTAATAATATTTTTCTCCTTTTAGAGGATATAGATTGTGCTAAAATTTTACTTTCGTTTAAAGCAGGTTTAAATCATGTTTGACCACCATTATTTCAAATTATAATTTTTGAAATAATATTTTTTTGGAGAATGTGTGGTTGAAAAAAAATGAATTTTTTTATTTACGTGTAACATTATTTTATGGAAGATTGTGTAATTAAAAATAAGAGAGAATAATATTTTTTTGGGATAATAGGAGGAGTTAAAATTCATTTCTTAAAAAAGTAAATTTTATTCAGCCCATGTTTGAGTCACATTATAATTTTCATTCTCATTTTTTATTCATTTTCAATTACACATTTTTTAAGAAAATAATATTTTTCAT
>CAIGRL010152807.1:0-14707 GCA_903798325.1 Fraxinus xanthoxyloides
AAGAGGAGTAACCCAAATTCTTATATGTTGATCTATATGTTTACCTTTATTCGATATGAAATTTATCCCTTAACATATCCACAAGATGATAGCTCATTTGAACAAACCAACTTTGAACTTCACGTGCTCATTTTTTTTAGCCTTAATTGAATCAAATTGCTTGTTGAAATTTAAAAAACTTTAATACAACGTTTAGTCTTAAATTCCATCTTAAAAAGTCAAGCTCGCTAAGAAGAGAAGTTTGTTGATATATATTTTCATCTTCATTTGATGCAAAATTTATCCCTTAACAGCAATGGGATTAACTTCCCGTAGGTACACAATGGCTTTAAAATCACACACAATTTCACATTAATCTTACTAACGGAGTGGTTTTGAACCATTAAGAAACTTTAGTAACTAATGTAGGAAAAGTAGAAGGGATTATCAATCCAAAACTTTATCAAGCCCTAAAACTATCAACCATTTTCATGCATATAAATCCTCCATGTTGAAATCAATGAGAATAATAAAAGCGGAAGCATACCTTGATCTATGTGTTTGATTGATTGCTCGAACGGGTTATGATCTTCCAATTAATACACAGTCTTCTCTTGAATTTTTTTTTCTGTTGATGGGAATTCAGAGATCTGAAAATCACGTTCAATTGAGAACCATGACCCATGATAAATAATAACTGAATATGCATTTATTATCTTTCGATTCTTATAAATTGGTCCATTATCAATTTAAATAATCGTTATGGTCTCTATACTTTAATCCCATAAAATTTAATACCCATAAGTCCAAAATTAGCTTTAATAGATCACTTTAACTGACTAATCTTTAAAAATAGTACCATGCATTTTAATATATATATATATATACACACACACACGTGGCCCCATACGTTAGAACTTTCCAACAACTAAATGTCAAATGTCAACGTGAAATTTCGCTCCAACTTTAAGGTTGAAATGTGTAAAATCATTTTTCCGATGCAATGGTAAATAAGATTATGAAAAAGAAATAGCATGCTGAACAAACTACAAATAATTAAAGAATAATCATAGTCTAATTTACAAATCTGATTTTCCAACATTATTACATAAAAAATGGCCTAAAACAGAGTTATTACAAGACTAATTATTGACAGAGTAGGGCTGTAATCAGCTGTAATAATTCTCAAAATCTTCCAACAACCTATTCTAGGACAACTACTGAACCCAGGAGAGTTCTGACTCTTATGAAAGACAAATATTCAAAGAAATGTAATCCAAAGGTTAAAAATTTAAATTCTTCATTTTAATCCATATTCTTCCCTTTAATCGGCAAGGCACGAGTTCTTGGATCCACAACTCGAAAAAGATCCACTCTCCCTACTGCCGACATCCATCGGTATCCAAAAAGGCTTGACTAGGAAAAAAAGGTACATTAGAAGAGTCCCAACACCAGCAAGAATCTAAACAGACATATCCATGGGATAACAGCCAAGTACTCGGAGGAAAGTTGCAAACTCCTGTGGAATAATATAATAATAAATAATTTTTGTAAATATTAGACTCTCCCATTTTAGCATCAAAATAAAAGCTAAGAAAATAAACATATCTTGTATTTTTCCATTACAAAATTATAGATTGTGCACCTGCAAATGGCGCAAAGCATATTGTGCACGAGGTTCTGCCATAGATGCCTCGAAATCAATGTAGAAAAGGTAATCAAAATACCTGTTGTAAAAAGTGAAAGCATTTTAGTTAGGGGGCACATACATATATACAAAATTGATCTCTTAAACAATAGTGCTTAGCTCATGCTAAGACGTGGCACACTACAATAAGTAGGGTAATTAGTTTTGTAACCAACCATTATCTCCCACTACCTATTGTAGTGTGTCATATCACCCGAGTGCATAGGAGATCAGCCATGTATATATATACAGAATAATAACTCAAAAACTGAACTAAGAAAATTTAAAATATTGCAAACATCAACACGATGATTTCCAAAAAGAAAGTCTCAAACTTAGCAGGCTGATAAAGTAATTCCTAATAAAGAATCTATTAAGAAATGCAACAAAAGAAATATATTTGCTGATTGACATATTTTATACAACGGATCAAATACCACCAAGTCACACAAAGATGGAAACTGGAGCATGGGAGAGTCGACACATGCTATAACATCACATTTGGAGTCTTCACCTGTTGAAATTAATGCACTTAATTCAGTCAAAATCAAATTTTAGTTTTCAGTATTGTTGAATCAAATATGTTTTGGAATCAAGGTTTAATGTGTGTTGTTTTTGTCCTTTAGAATGTTATGAATTGTCAAATTAATGATTGTATTTTCCTGTCTCTTCAAGTCCTGTATAAAAATGGCTGAAATGCAATTGTGTAGCTGGTATTCAGTTTGTTGAGCGCTCACTTTATTGCAAAGTTAAAAAATTTCCAGAGTCCACTTTAGATTGTATCAGATTTGTCTGAAGCAGAAAATCATTTTCTGATTTCGTCCCATTGGACAAATTTGAAGCTATCGATCTTGCACTTGTTGGCAGCAGAATATCTAAATACATTTGAACTCTAGTGCAGCAGAAATGTGCCTCCCCTAAAACACAAACAATAATTTGCTGAATAGCCTTTCTAGTTTGTCTCCCCTTCTTTATATAATGTCACAAGATATTTTTGGATACAAATTATACATGAAAACTACCTATTATTTACAAGGAAATATCTAATTAGCCATATATATTTTAATAATATACTAATATTAAAATCAAACAGCCGTCACCTTGTATCTGCTGTAAGTTTCCCTGCAACTCCACAAAGGGGAAATCGCAGTATTTCAATTTCCAGCAACTACCATATACACAACCACATCTGTTGCAACTCTCGTTATCTTCTTCACCATGTCAAATACAACAACAGCCCACCAACCATAAAACCCACCAAATATTTCCAATAAACCACCACCCACAGTCCAAAACAGCAGACAAATACCAAATTTGACGTAGAATCAATGGATATGTTCTCCCACAATTACTTAGAAGCAGCAGTTAATCACAGGAATAACCACAGGAGCAGCAGCGAAGAGGCAGATAAGCAACAGAGGAAGAATTCCGGCAAGAAGAAGAACAAAGGCAGCAAGAAAGGGGGGAGAAACTGAAGAGAAAGGGAAAGAAACCGAAGAAGAAGACCAGAGGGAGAAGCGGCAGAGGAAGAGGGAACATTAGACGGGGAAAGTCGTAGAAGGGACTTAACGGAAAGAAGTGACGCCAATGAAATGGAAGGATGATTGTCAATACACCTTCTATACGGAAAAGGAGGCCTTGGAATATCACGACCTTTACAATTATTTTCCAAAATGGGACTTATGATGAGGTGGCACTGATGAGGTGGGTGAACGATATTAACTATGCTTTTCATATGGAGTACCAATAAGTAACTCATAATCTCGAGCTAAAGAGCAAGCGTGATTAAAAGTAATGATACCTCAAAAGGAAAAGCTCACGCCTAAAATCCTCTCTTAGACCTTATCTAAACCTACTCAAAGTCAAGGTCTCATCCTCAATGACGACATCTTATTCGAAATTCCTCAAATTGGGCAATGTATACAATCACTAGCCGATTCCCTTGTGTAAGAGCAGTCCATTGAGTAAAAACTTCATAATCTAAGCAACAATCGAAAGTAGGAGCGTCTACTTTAATGTTTTTAAAGAAACGCCCCTTATGATTAGGGACAGAATGAGTACCGTGACGGTCATAGCCTCGTTCTCGCTCATGAACCTAATCGACATCCCTATGATCGTGTCAAATATTTTTGATCACCTTGTCAACGACGATATTGTCTATCATGGGACACTTTAGAATTATCAACATCAATTGAATGAGGAATTTGCTTAAAATTGTTCAAAGTAGCAGCTAGGCCCCTACTCTCTTCAAGAGTAGTAGTTATTCGGATTTGGATAGCTGTTATTTGTCGAGAAAGTGCATCAAATTGTGAGAGGTGTACTGAAACTAGAAGTGACAAAATGACAACTACGCCATGCAATGTAATATTAGCTAAATAACGTGCAATGAAGAGATCAACGAACAACACGTGCAAGTAACGGAAAAAAAGCGACCTGAGCATTTTAATTAAAAAATTTGGGAGTAAGTAAATCCAAATACGACAAGCTAATACTACGGTATATATAAAATAATAAAGCAAGGATCAAATACTAGTCAAAACTCTAATCACATAAAATAACTGGAGTAAAATGGGAATTTAATAAGTGCACACGATTTTAGGTTAAAATTAGAATAACAACACCACAAATTAATCGATGCAATTTTAGAATAATAGTAATATAAACCAAAAATAAATAAAAACAGTAACTTCCCTTTTTGTTTGTTAACGTAGCTGTGTCAATCAATCAAAATAAAGAGGTACCTGCAGATAACGTAAGAAAATAATTTTTTTCACACTTTTCTTTAATGTTCCTCTTTTATTGTCATTTTTTCTTTTTTTTAACTGTTCTTTTTTCTTTAATGTTCTTCTTACTGTTTTTTTTTTGCTTTTTCTCTCATTTTTTTTCAAAATCAATTAAACTCGTAAATAAATAAACAATAGGACCACATACCGAGGCCTAAACACAAAACAACACGCCAAAATAGAGATCTCAATCAAATCTTTCTCACATGTCATTCAGCGATAGCTGGTGACTGAGTATAGCCCCGTCTAATGTTCCTCTGGTCAGGGAAAATAAGCATAAAGGTCTTGAAATTCCAATGACTTCTCACTTGCAGTGCTTCAATTGTAAAGACATTGGCCACATTTCTTCCAAATGTCCTAGTCGAGCCTTGGTCATTGAGGAACGAAATGATGCAATTGATGAGTGGTTAGAAGATCAAGTCTATGAACCTAAACTTGAAGAATTTGATGACTTAAATGGTAGTGAGGACACCTCCTTAAGTGGTATTTGGACTCTTCTTGAGATCCCGATACCTCTCGATTAAGTGTTGTGTGTCGTACCCTTACCGAATCCAAATAGGGTGATGATTTGTCACCATACCATTTTCAACGTCAATAATAAGGGTTGTCAAATCATTGTGGATAGNCTCACTTGCAGTGTATCAACTATAAGGACTCTGGCCACACCTCTTCCAAATATCTTAGTCGAGCCTTAGTCATCGAAGAACGAAAGAATATACTAGATGAGCAGCTAGAAGATCAAGTCTATGAACCTAAACTTGAAGAATTTGATGACTTAAATGGTAGTGAGGACACCTCCTTAAGTGGTATTTGGACTCTTCTTGAGATCCCGATACCTCTCGATTAAGTGTTGTGTGTCGTACCCTTACCGAATCCAAATAGGGTGATGATTTGTCACCATACCATTTTCAACGTCAATAATAAGGGTTGTCAAATCATTGTGGATAGTAGTAGTTGCGTTAACGCAATTTCTGTGGCTATTGTGTCCCGTACCGGATTGACGTCAGTATCTCACCCTCATCCACATAACGTTTATTGGGTTGACACTAAAATACTTGTTGTCGAATTTTTTATAGAAATAATCCTGCTCAAATGATCGCTGATGTCAAAATGGATAAAAATCCAAATTTACCTTTGGAGCTATCTTGTAATGCTTTCAGCTCTCAAGTTAACGACGCATCGAAGCAAGAAGTTTGAAGAAGGCAATGAACAAAGAAAATGAAGATGATATAGGAAACAACACACAATAGTCAAGAAGCAAAACCACAACAATTGAAAATGTCAAAATGAATTGGTGCTATGAAACCAAGCTCAACTAACATAGAAGTATGCCGAAAAATGAAGCAAGACATGCCTCGAAGAGGTCCACTACACAAAGGCCAACAACTAAAACTCAATCAGTGTGGACAAGAAGACAAACATTCCCAAGAAAAGCAAATGACAGGCACAACACGGTTTGTGACTAGAAATCTACAATTTACATGGATAAAAATTCATTTACTCGTGATAGTACAAAAAACATTTCAATCAAATGTCACTTTATTCAAGAAGCAATTGAAGAAGGGGAAAAATCGCCATCAACGTGCATGCCCTCTTACCCAGACACTTCCCAAAAAAAGATTCTTCTATCTCCTAGAAATGATCGGCATTTTCAAGCATTAAGGGGGAGTGTTTGAATTAACGCACTTAATTAAGTCAAAATCAAATTTCATTTTTTTGCATTGAGTCATATATTTTTTGGAATTGTGTTAAGGTTTAACGTGTATTTTGTTTTTCCAACAACTCCTTTAGAACGTTGCAAAGTAAAATCTAGATTTGTGAGTTGTCAAATTGATGGTCGTATTTTTCAGCACACTCAAGTCTAGTATAAAAGGGATAAAATGTACACACATTCAAGAGAAGAATGAATTGAATATTTTGAGATTAAATATCTCGTTCCAAGCTCTACTAAAGCAACTCAAATTTTCCTTACCACTTTTGGGAAAGTTTGAAATTGCTTCCGCATAGCTCGAAACAAGATTTCTAATTGCAATAAGGAATATGTATGCATAAATTTTATACTAGATTAGAGGATACAGTAAAATACGACAATTAGTTGACAACTCACTAGTCTAGAATTTGACTCTAGAATGATGTGACCTACTGGAACAACACAATACCATTAAACCTTTACACAATTACAAAACATATCTGAAGCCAAACACATATAACTATAACCTAATTGGCTTTTCCAGGGACCGTCAGCTAAGTGCAAGTCAGAGTTGATTCCAAAACACGTTTCTGAGTGCACTACAGTAGTCATGTATATGATGTCGAGAAACTGAAGCATTTTTTACATTTCCTTATTTCTTTCTTAAGTAATATTATACTAAATTATAGAAGTGTTAGGTTCTTTGTCTTCCTTTGCACAGTTTAATTTCCTGAGGATGTAGTCGAAGAAGCAAGAGCATTAGCACTTTATTTAATGAATTTCAATGCAACCATCTCATTTCCACACCACAAATTTTCAGTTCCAGTCTATAATCAAGAGAATATGTGATAAATTATGTAAAAACAATATGAAATCATTCAACCATATTTACTCACGCAAATACTAAGCTTTCTATGTGCTCCTAAGGATTTTTTTTTTTTAATCAAAGCACCATCAACTTCTAGGTGGCATTCTTAGGTCTCCACTTATTATTAATAATAAAACGAGGTACAATTCTGACTCCACGGTACTAAATCTAGTATCTATCTCTGAAAATCAATTCGACACAATTATGAGGAAGTGTTTTCCAGTGTTCCGACATCTTAAATTAGACAACAATTTCAGCATTGTGCACTTTCGATATAAGATATGAAGAATAATGAACACAAAGGTTAATCATGGCAAAACCTTAACTGAATCAGGCGTGACAGAAGATTTTACATATCTACAATATAGTGACGTAGGAGATGAAATTTCTGAATTAATCATGTCTGTGATCCAGATAGGCCCTGTACAGGTTTTATGCAATGTTATTCAATTATAAGACTGATAAAACTCAATAGAACTTATGTTGGCTACACAATTATATAGTCTTAAGCAGTCTTGGAAGAACAGTATAATTAGCAAGAAAAGGCACTCACTTGGAAGTTCCAGTATTTGAGTCATCTACTACCCTTAGCGGTTGATTTCTTTGTGGTCGACTTTCAATCTAAAATTTAATAACCGGGTTATAGGAGTAAATGATAATCTGCTTAAAATGATTAGAGCTTTGCAATACCTTTGTCAAACTAATATCCCTCAAAGCAAATACAGCCAAAGCCTTAAATAACACTCCAGGGCCTTCGTCCAAAGTAAACACAATACTTGTCTAGATCAATAAACAATATTTAGCATACTAATATGAGGAACAACACAAAATAGAAATCAAATGGCT
This sequence comes from Fraxinus xanthoxyloides, assembly GCA_903798325.1. NCBI lineage: Eukaryota > Viridiplantae > Streptophyta > Magnoliopsida > Lamiales > Oleaceae > Fraxinus > Fraxinus xanthoxyloides. The sequence continues at coordinate 7,854 of CAIGRL010152807.1, forward strand.
AACAGCTTTTCTACCTTAAAAGGCTTATCAGTCCTTGGTATTATAGGATCTCTTGCAAGAACTAAAAATCGAGTGATGTTTCCACAATCATCCTGTAACACCCAGGTAATTCAACCAATAGCATATCACATTAAATGGAAGCTAAAATCTTTTGTGCTTGAAAACTAAGGCAAGTGAAATTGCTCAAAAAAATTTCTAACGGGAAAATGAAACATAATCTGCCTCTAAAATAACCTATATGTATTTGGCCATTGTCCTCTCACCAGTGTATACAATATTTTCTCTCTAAAGTGCGTATTTTCCGGTCTACAGTATATCAAGACATAGGTTAATCAGATTTATTATCCTGCAAAGACTTGAAAATGTCTGCCCACTAGGTAGAGGTGCATAAACAGTAGTAGGGGTGGGCTTTGATTGGTTCCTTTTGTCTTCCGATTTTGCTTCAGCATGCTGACATTTCAGTTTGGAAATAATAGGAACTGAACTCCAAGCAATTAAATTTTGATATTCCAATTTGATCTAATAAACATTTGGTGTTTTGTGTTCAGTTTGGACTGAAATTCATTTTAATGAAAATTAGAGCCCAAATTCAAATAAGTTTTGCCCAAATCCTTAAATACTTCTTCCTCACAATTATAGGACGAAAGCATGAATAGATAGTTTAAGTTGAACCTTGGTCCAAAAACAAAGTAAGTTAATCTGAATTTACAGTACATAACTCTAGTCTTTTTGTGGGTTTGGTTTCTAATGCTAGAAATCTAACATGAATTATTATATCTTAAGTTTTCTTGCATATTTACAAGACTAGAAACCAACTGAAATAAAAATAAGTTCGCTCTGGAGAGGAACTTTTCGTATAAACCAGTTAATCACTACTCATATGAACAACAAACAAGCAATAACATGAGGTAGTGTCTCAACCTACGAGAACCTAACACCTAAGTAGTATGTCATCCTATTCATCTCTCAATTGGGACTCCTAGATCATTTAGCCCCTGTTTCGTAGGGATTAGATTTTAATCAAAGTCAACAATTAATTTTAACTACATATTTCATGGGATCCACAACTTTTCAACCACACATTTCATCAACTTTTGCCACAATCTACTAAAAACTGATTTTAATCCCCACCAAACAGGGGCTAATATATTTTTTTTAACTAAGGGGCTTGTATAGCTCTCAATTAGGACTTATAGAGCTCTCAATTGAGATTATTTTGGTGGTTGCATGTTCAGGAGCTGGGGCCAAAAAATTGATTCAAAGTTGGTAAGGAATGTTGCAGATAGTTATTTATGTGGGACAATTCAATGGTGGTACAATTTTTAATTTCTTCTAGTTTCAGGCTGCGGGTGAAGATAAATGGAAGACTTCGAGAGAGCTATAAAGGAATTGTAGAACAAATGGGTAAATGTAGGAAACTAAAAGATTTCCTAAGATTAGGGATCTCATTTGATTAGGATATAGTTTTTTATACAACACTTAATTGAGCTATTTTTAGTAAATATTATCTGTTTTCCTTACCGAAACTGCATTGTAGATATTTGATTTGTTGAACTTCTTGTATAAACATGTTTTGAATTGGCTTTAGCTAATAGAAAAGATTTGAAATGGTAGAATAAAATCATAAATAGGAATTTCTCAAAATATCTTTTTTTACCACACAGGTTGAAGAGATTCTATATAGTGCGCAAGTAAGAATGAAATTAGAGACTTGAGTAGCTAGACCAAGTTCAAAGAAAAATATTTGGACGAGTACCTGAATCTTTTCAGCAAGTATATTGAATCCATAAAGTTCTGCTGCTCGAGCACTTGCAACAATACCAGCATCCATCATTCTGTTTGAGGCCACAAGCTAATCCAAGGGAGTGTACACTTGAAAGAAAGTTAAAAACGCTAAAGAAATTAAAAATATAATTAGCTTAGAAGCACTTGTGAATTACCTGAGCAGCACCAGCTGCGTCGTCGACACTCTCTCTTAGAACACCTAACTTATTCAGGAATGCATTACATTGGTCAAGTGCCTGTCAGTGAGAGATCACAACTTGCATAAATCAGTACACAGAAGTATACTTTTTAGGCAAGCTAGAAGTCCTAGCAGAATATTTTTCAAAATCTAACAAAAATATTTATTTCAAGAAAATGAAGATATCTGAGGTACATGAATAGTCCTCGAATTATTAATGAGGTTAATATACAAACCACGTTAGCTCTCTTTCGATGCTTTTTTCACATTAACAAATTTTCTATCATCAATCTCAAGATTCAAATTGTATAACTTTGTCAATAGTTCAACTTATTCATTTTCAATAATGCTTCTCTGTTTGTATATGACAAGAATTGAAATATTTTTTGTTGTATTGATTCAGAGGAATGTGACATCCATGGACGCAAAAGAACTTCACGATGGTGAAGCAAAGAATTCATAACCTTTTGTGATGGAGAATACAAGGAAGATGCATTTGATGGATCAAGTGTCTTTCTTTCTCCTATTTCAAGGATGTACATATATAAATGGAACACTTACAGGAGTTTGAAAAGAAAAAATATGACAAAAAGATGGATAATTTAGTTTAAGGGTGTCCATAGGAGTATTAAAGCGAGACCAAGGCTTGGCATCCTATTATTTTGATATGAAGTTGTGATTCAAATCACATTTGAAACATCAAGGCCCCAATCACTTCCAGAAAAAGTCTTTTCCTCTAAACAACCTTGTTTTATTGATGTATATTGACACGAAAGATGGACGAAAATCCCATTTATTTTCATATAGGTTCCCATAATACTTGAAAAGTGTTTCTCATTATCAGTTCCAAGGACAGGGATCTTTATTTGGAACTGTGTTTGGATAATTTCATTTGGAGAAAGGTTTCAAAGTGTTAGATGCCTCAGATTTTTCATTTAAAAACAGATATGTCAAACTGATGGGAATAATTTCCAAATTAGAAACTTATTTTAGGATATGCAATTATGACATTATTTAATAAATTTTCTAGTATTTTATTAGTTGTTTTGATGGAATTCCAAGAAGACACATTATATGGAGGACTTTCCAATTCGTTGTGTAATTAGGGATTTAGATTCTCTATTATTTTAATAGATTTTCGAGTATTTTCTTAGATGTTTCTTATCAAAATTAGACTAGTTTAAATCTTATATAAGCTTATGCTTTATAGTAAGACACGACATTTGATATGAAATAAATTGATATTTTCTCCCACTAAATTCTCTTCTCTCCCTCTTCTTGTCTTTCTTCTCTCTTCCTCTTTTCTTTTCTCAATATTGTTCTTTGTTCATTTTTCTACGCAATGTTTAATTTTCAAATTAAATAATTATTTCTATATAAAAGGGGCTTACGCATTATAATAGTTAGACTTTGTTTTATTGTATTCTACGTCATCAACTGATGAAATTGTGAGGAATAAATTATTAAAGGAAAGAGGAATATCATGTAATACAAAGAATATAAAACTAGACCAGGTTAAGCATTAGCAAAATGGTCACTGGACATGTTTTATTTCTTATGATCAAGTGCAAGTTGTAAGATTTTTAATCCTAAAGTCTAGATCTTAACACTAAAATTCATTTTCACATATGGTCTTGCACGAGCTTTTCACACATAGTAAATACTTAAGATTATCTTCCTAATGCTTGACCGGTCCTAAAAGACAGCATCATAGATTACTTCAATACAACTTGTAAAAATAAAGATGAAAATTAAGGTCAAGAAACAGCTTTTAGGAAATTAAAAATAATTGGACTGCCTGATTAGTTAACGAAGTCGAAGAATGCATCAGCCAACCTTACTGTTCTAATTGAAGCTAGAAAATTACATGATGCTTCTGAATAAATCTGCCTACAGTTCCATATTCATTAAAAAAAATAAAAATGAACTATCACCTGTGGATGGCTTAGGACACGTTTCAGCTGCTCCAATCTCACACCTGGTAATGCTAGAAGGCTGAAGTTAACAGCTAATTGAATCTCTCCAACAATATGCAGTCTATGTCGAAGGAGTAAATCATAGTTTCTATGAATGCATCCACTTAAAGAATTCTCAATTGGAAGAATTGCTCTATCCGCAAGCCACAATTCAACAGCCTGAGCATATTTGACATCAACCAGAACAAAATAAACACTTGAAGGTTTTTGTATCACTGAATTTTGTTTGGTCGTCATATAAGTTAAAAGTTTCAAATATTAAAATCCAGTCAGCCACTGATTTGAATAATTAATAATGTTTGTATGCTAATCATTTTTTAAGGAACAGTAAGAAAACAAAATGCAATGCAATTTTTTAATTTAAAAAAAAAAAAGCTTTTGCAATTGCTAGCGGTAGTTATGATGTCACCTTAAATGTATCTTCAAATTCTTCACATGGAAAAGTCTCGCATTGTGGGTAGGCTTTAAGGGCAGCATCCTCACTGTATGCTCCTGCAAGCCCCTACATCATCAAAAGTATTAAAACAAAAGACAAGTAAAGCTTCTTTAGTAACCACTTTTAGCAGGACAAAAATTAATTTTTATAATTGAGTCTATGTTTTTTACTATCATGAGCAAACTAAAATTCTGTATAGTAGTGGCATACCTTAAATGATATCCGCACCTTCGATCGACTAGTAGAAGAAGTAGAAAAATCTGTCACTGATAATGGTCCTGCATTTGAAAAAATAAAATTGAAAAGTCTGGTGACAGAGAACACAATTGAACAAGCACGAGATTAAGAGAGGACGGATAGGAAAGAATAGCGAGAATTTTTTTCAATATAAAGTATAAATATTACAATGCATAAGCCCCCTTTATATACCGTTTAAACTAGTCTATTTAAGTAGGAAAATAAATAGAAAATCTATTAAATAAACCATGACTATGTTTCCTAAAATAAGCATCCAATTTGAAAAGTATACAACTAATAAAATACTAAAAAATCTATTAAATAAAACCTAATTATGTTTTCTAACATAAGTATCTAATTTGGGAAGTAAGGGTGTGTTTGAGCAACATTATTTTGGAATAATGTATTCTGGAATAATAAATTGATGAAGAATGTGTGGTTGAAAAAGAAGGAAAAACTATTGATGTGATGAAAAATATTATTTTATTGAAAAATGTGTGGTTGAAAATGAGTACAAGGATGAGAATGAAAATTTTAATGTGTACCAAACAGGGGCTAAATTAAATAATTTCTAGAGGTACTGAAGTTGAAATAGTTAAAACTTGAGTGGCACTGTGTAAGAAAGCATTCTATGTGGTATTTACCACAAGACAAATATTAAAAGGAGATTACACATAAAATACCTGTTGCCATAAAAAGGAAATGGTTATGTGCTCTTTCGTATTCTGTTTACGAGAGGTAGCATAGGAAGGATACAACATGAACTAACATCCGATCATAAGACCTACTCGAAAAATCCACCTATTTGATAGCAAGTGGAGAAGGCAGCTATTACATTCCGAAAGTTTAAGCCCATTCCCATCCGCCCTGGACGACCATTGCATATTGGGAATAAGGAGAACATACTAGTTCGAGTACCTTATCTCAAGTCCAAAATATTGCAACTTAGATCAAAAGTAATTTTTACGGTTTATACTCAAAGAATATAGTCATAAAAACCCATTGCTAGTGCACAGGCATACACTTGTCATGCGTAAGGAAAGTAAGAGATGTGTTGTGATGCTCTTGGGTGGTCACAGATGGCATGGTGGGGGAACCTCGTTTGTAGATGATGTCGGGAGGTTTCCCATCACATAGTTTAGAACTCTAGATGAACATGAAGAGAGTTTCTCTTAATATTAGCAGAAGTTGGCAAGAAGCTTCCAACAAAATGGCATGTGTATACTAGGTGACAACCTTGTGATTATGGACGTATTATTAAAAATAACTGAAAAATAAAATCTGTTAATAGCCATAAGACTAAAAATTGTAGAATATATATATATTTTTAAACAATACAATGACATTGGTGCTTCGCTTTTGTGTACTGCAAACAGTATTATCAGCAGTGTTCTGTAATAAAACCGTCTGGTTATCCTTGTTGTAGTTTCAAGTTTTGAAAACTCTTGTAATCAACTTTTGCTTGACATTTTAAAAAAGCTAAAATTGTACAATTTATACAACTTAAAACATGTGGTAATGAAGATTAATTAAAATTGGCAATACGTAAAAGCAGGCAAGTTCAAATAAATCTTGTCTAGCCAATTTGTTTATATTGTCTAGCAAAATAGGCCCATAGCAACCCTCACATTAATCTTATGAATTACAAGACAAGGAAATGAATTGAAAACAACTATTAGCATGATTAAAAATTCTAAATTCAACAAGCATCACTAATTGTAGTCATAGCTGTTAAATCGCCTCATTTAAAAGCTTATGATCTTAAAGGTGACACATTTATTTAATTCAATCTTCAACTTGCTCCTCAAGTGCACGCTATATTCATTTTATCAAAGGCCTACACATAATCATAAATGGGGGGCTGAGGGACCTGAACTCAGTTTCTCTGCATACTGTGCCACTATGTTAAACCATATCCGCTTAGAGTTTTAACTGTTAAGAAGGACACTACTCTGAACCACCTCAGCTAAAACTTTAAACAATTACGAACCACATTTATGTATTTAACTTTAATCTTCATAACAGGAAATAGGACTTTACGGTTGTGTTTGGTGCTTCTGATTAAACCATATAAGGAATTTGGTAGAAGATTATAATGGATAGTACTAGGTGTGGTGGATTAAGACGGATAGGATTCTTTGATTTTCCATTCAAAAGAATGCCATGTTATATATATTTTCTTATGGGCCTTTGCCGACCTCCAACCTTCCGAATTGAATTAAAGAGAGAAAAAAAAAAAAAA
>CAIGRL010152809.1:0-28753 GCA_903798325.1 Fraxinus xanthoxyloides
GAAGCTTACCTTATTTATTATTATCATAGAAGGAAATGGTTTTTCAGCTGGGTTGCAGGAGCACACTTTCGTTTCCTTTTGCTAATGAGGGTCTCGTGGTATCCTCCGCATTTTTCGATCCTTTTCTTTTAATGCTTCAACCCGAAGCGATAGCTTCTCTCTAGTTCAATAAATAAGATGGTCGCAATTCAGCTCACTCAAAAATGGGAATGTACACTGTCCAATGACAACTTTGTTTTGATCTTGTACGTAGTATATTGAAATCTTGAAGCACCACCACGAACGTTGCCGCACGTCTGCTTGCGGTGCGGTAAGGATCCGTTAAGAATTTGTCACGCCCGTAAAAAGAATAAAAAAATAAAAACAAGAATGGAGGATCTAAATGTTCCTAGCATGAATAATTGGGAACAATAAGAGCAAATTTCCGAATACTATACCTTTAAAAGGCAAAAGAGAGAGTAGAGCACAGAAAAAAGGGGTAGTTTGGTGATGGATGCTATACAGAAACTTGGGAGTGACGAAGAGGAGTCATGTCATAACAGTAAATTCACCCTCACCGGCGGCCGTAACCTTGCTGACGACATTGTTTTACGCTTAACGTCGGAGGAGTGGAAACATCTTCTTATTTACGGCGGCCATGGCCGGTCTAGCCTTTGCCGCTACTCTCGTTTACTCCCGTAGGTAAAAACAATAAAGATAGAAAATCATAATTTTTTATTTTTTTTCTTTTACCGTCATCAACTTCGTAATTGAAGTTTCCAGCAGCAGTGGATTTTTCATAGAGACTTTTTACATTGAGTAAATAGATAGATATAGATGTTGGTAGAACAGAAACCGTTGATGAGGGCACTCAGGCGAAGCCAGACTTCGTCAGATTCGTCGCCTTCCAATAATAATTCATCATCCCAATCGTCTCCGTGGATTCATTTGAGATCGGTTCTATTAATCATCGCTTCTTCATCGGCTTCATCCTCGTCCTCCTCCTCACCAGTTTCCTCTGATCGGTGAGTTCTTATTTACTATCTTTACTTCCGAGTTAATCTTTCGATTTGCGATCCTTTCTATAGGAGAGAAGATTGATTTTTTCTGTGGCTTTATTTATTGCTGCTCGGATCGTGATTCTTAAATATTACCAAATAGGAAAAAAATTGATTTTAGAAAATTCTTCTGCTTTCTCTTCTTTGGTTTTGTAGCATACATCACTGTGAGTTTTAGATTTTTGCATATTTTTTCATCTCCTTACGGATAGTGTGATAATTGAGCGATTCTAGAAGATTCAGAGTATGTAGAAATTTATTTTATTTTGTCCTTTCCTAAAATTTTGATGGGAAACTCTGAGTTGGATTCAAAATATGAGAAAGAAAAATGTGGTTTCGCAAAATATATTTCAAGATTTTTGAGATATTCATGTTCTATTGTTCAAGCTAAATTTTGTTGAAGTGTAGGGTAATGAAATCTATTGAGTTCGAGCTTTTCATTTCTTTTTAGTTCACTTAGGTATTTTGGTTAATTTATGAGGACTAGAATCAAATGCGTATTGAGTATGGCGAAACTTATTTGATTGATATCATGATTTTGTAGGTTCTCCAGTTTTAGGCTTCTGCTATCTATTTTTAAATGTTGTAGTTTGGGTGGAAAAGCTTTATCTTTTGTGCCCATTCTTTTCAGGGGGAGCCTTAAATCGCCATGGTCTAGGAGGAGAAGAAAACACGCCCTTCTTGCCAAACAATGGAAGAGTTTATTTGATGCTGATGGGAAACTCTCTGATGGGGGAATCAAGTTACTGAAGAAAGTTCGAAGTGGAGTATGTTAATCTTTTTATGCTTATATAAACACATTTTGTTTGTCTATGTATTTTTCAATTCACTCTTTTGCTTGATACGTAAAATTAGTTATCTTCAAGTTTGTCTGTCTGTAGTTTAGCTCAAATAATCTTCTAATTAATGCAGGGCGTTGAACCAAGTATACGGGCAGAGGTTTGGCCGTTCCTTCTTGGATTGTAAGCATTTTTTTTTTCATGTTTATAAATTTGAATACTTGGTTCAGTAATATTATCATTATTTATATATTTACTCATTCTTTCAAATACTGTAGTCATAATTTGCTGGAATTGCCCTTGCAAGCTTAGTGGACTTTTCATGTCCTTATTGGCATATATGTGGCTTAGAAGTTTGTTTTTACTTCTATATTTTCTAATCTCCTGATCTTTTTTGTCCTTTAGTTTTAGGTATTCCATAATCTGAAGTACTTAACAATGGACTTGACTTTAATGTTGCGACTATTGCACTGTAATAATATTTCGATAAATTACTGTCTTGCAGCAGAAATTAAATAAAGCCTAGATATTTATTGATTATTCCATGGATGTGATGTTAATGTCACTTGCCACACAGCTTGGTTCTCATTGTTAAGCATTATGCTGTTTTTACATATACATTAAGTTCTAAAAGAATCTAATAATGCAACTTGTTATTGAACATATACATATATCCTTTTGAAATGTTTTGGTGGTCTATTTTTCCTGTCTAGTTAACAATTGAAATGCATTGATTTTTTCTCTTTTCGATTGGTAAAAGAGAACTAGGGATATTTATGTTGGTGGATTATTCTTTGCTTCCCATACCAATTTAATAGGCAAAATTTCCTGCCATAATGGTTTTATATTTTCGAGCATGGGGTGGCACCAAAGAGATGTGAAGGTTACACAGCATTTGCAAAATGAAATCATTGGCACATTATTTTAGTTCCAGTTTGGATTACGTGGTTTCACAATTTATGTTCCAAAGACGGTTGAACCTATGTCTTTCAGTGATGAATAAGCTGTTTCTGGTTAATTGAAATTCAGTTATTAGGAATTCCCTGTCCGAAATCTCTTTATTTTGCATGGCAAGATTTTACTAATGGTATGCTTTTGTGATTTTCTGTTGTGACTGGTTTTTTCATTGTGTATCGAATATTTTTTTGAATTGAAATCTCTTTTCTTGACTGCATCTTTTATCCTTGCAGCTATGATGTGAAAAGTTCACAAAAAGAGAGAGATGCTATTGGAGCTCAAAAAAGGTGAATTTACCTTCACTATGGCATATTTCTCTTGAACAGTTAATATTTTCTCTTTCCACCACGCCCTGCTTGTTCCATCTGTCGCACTGCTGTGTCATTTTATTCTTTTCATTTGTAGTTCAAACAATCACCCTTACTTTCATGTACCATGTCACAGAAAAGAATACTTGGACTTGCGGAGACAGTGTCGACAAAATTTAAAATGCGGTGATAGAAGTTCCAAGTTGGAGATTTCTGGAAATAAATGTAACGAGTCTAGTGAATTTAATCGAGGTTCAGATTCTCCTGTTTTGGAAGAAGTTGCTAGTGCCAGAGCTTCTCTTTCGGTGGAGGGAGGGAGCCTTGCAGGGGACATATCCACGACTTCTGGACATATTCTACACCTTAAAACATCCAGTACATTAGTGGATGAAAAAAATGAGAGTGGAATTATTGATGAAACTATTTTTGAAGAAACTGATTCTGATTCCGATTCCTCCTCGGAAGAATCTGACGATATGAAACCTCTCCTTGGTTCAATAGAATTGGAAGATATTGAAATTAATGAGTCCACTTCTTACAAAACGGAAATTAGATCCACGTCGTATACTGCCGAAGATTTTGCTGCGTGGCAGCGAATCATACGTGTTGATGCGGTGCGTGCTAATTCTGAATGGATTGTTTACTCACCATCTGAAGCTTCAGTGTCGGAGGTGAAGGCACAACGATTAGCTGAGAGCGTCGGATTGAAGGATTATAATCATCTGGAGCCATGCATGATATATCACGCGGCTCGTCTTGTTGCCATTCTTGAAGCTTATGCATTATATGATTCTGAGACAGGTTATTGCCAGGGGATGAGTGATTTACTCTCTCCAATTATCTCAGTTATAACGGATGATCATGTAGCGTTCTGGTGCTTTGTGGGTTTCATGAAGAAAGCTCGGAATAACTTTCGTCTTGATGAAATGGGAATCAGAAGGCAATTGAAAATCGTATCTAAGATTATCAAGGGCAAGGATTCGCATCTCTACAAACACTTGGAGAAGCTTCAGGCAGAGGATTGTTTCTTCGTGTACAGAATGGTTGTTGTTCTGTTCAGACGGGAATTAACCTTCGAGCAGACACTTTGCCTCTGGGAGGTTATGTGGGCAGATCAAGCAGCAATTCGGGCTGGGATTGGAAAATCTGCTTGGGGAAGGATGATGGTTAGAGCACCACCTACGGACGATCTATTACTGTATGCAATAGCAGCTTCTGTATTGCAGAAGAGGAAACTGATCATAGAAAAACATAGCAGCATGGATGAAATCATGCGTGAGTGCAATAGCATGTCTGGACATCTTGACGTGTGGAAACTGTTAGACGATGCACATGATTTGGTTGTGACCCTCCATGATAAGATTTAGGGGAGAGAATGTCTCAACCAAATTTGTTCGGCTGATGTCTTCTTTCTTAGCTTCTTTCGATCTTTCTTTTTATTTTTGCCTTTCACTCGTTCCTCTGATGACACGACGATTAGGACCCGGTCAAAACCGAGGGTATCCCGAGTTTACCTCACACTATTCTGAACTAAAGACTTGATAGGCGAGTTCTGAATTGAGTAATTAATTTATGGGACTTGTATTTGACTGTGCTCGAGACTCTTGAATGAAGTGGAAACCTGCTAAATTACTCATCAGTAAATGTATTTTTTCTAATTACTTTGTGCTTGAACACGAGTTGAAATCTACTGTCCATTAATGTTTCATTGACGCATCAATTTATATCCATTTTTAAGCACAAATGATAATGAGAGAAAATTTGGATATATTAATTATTGGGTAGACAACAAGTTGGACAATCAATTCTGGACGTCCTCAACTCGTGTGACACCTCAAACATGACAAATTATTATGCTTGTAGTGATGTCTTGGCTATTCTTAACCAAGTTAATCTTTTAAGATAAAAATTTAAGATTTTATCATCAAAGTTCAAAATACTCGAGCCAACAATTCAATTTTTCTCAAGTTCTGTCTGCCCAACAATTTCGCACTTACCTCACCAAAAATTCCACTATCTGCCGCCTAAATCTCCACCACTCCACTTTACCCCGCCGACGGCCAAATCAATAAAAATAGACTCAACGAATGATGGATTAAGCTCATACCCTCATTCAGCAATGGTCAAAGGATCCTCCAAAATCCAACCATACATTCCCATCATCCCATGGCTGCTTGGAATCTAATGAATTGATTTCTAATCAATTTTTTGTCACCATGATTTACAAGTGTTATACCTGTCACCAATTCTTGTTTCACATTCCACCAATTCGTCTTTCTTAATTTATCTGTTTGTTATTTATTTATTTATTTTTTGCCTTTTCAATTTATTTAAGTTAGAGGGTAGAATTGTCATGTCATTAATAGCAATTTTTATGGAAATCACTAAAGGGACCATTTGAGTGTATTCATGAGATATTGGGGACGGAAAGGGAGATAAAAATTGAAAGGGATGAAATCGATACAAATTGAAAAGTAAAAAGTAAAAATCGTCCCCCTCCTGTCGCAACATACTAACAAAATAAAAGGAAATTTGTATTTTTCGTCCCAATTTTTTTAAAGTGTAAAAAAATTATAACATTTCATCTTGCCCAACCAAGCTCACCAATCCACCACCAACACCCACCCCCCATGTAATCCAACCTCACCGTGTCCAAACACGATCATGATGCAGTACAAAATGGATAATGCTAATAATTTAATTAAATTAATCATGGCAATAAAAACAAGAAAATGATCCATTTTATGTTATTACCAAAACATTAATGAAGTTATGTTCGACAAATATGGATATTGTAACTAGAGATGGCAACGAGGCAGGTTCGGGACGGAGTACCCTCGCCCCCCAGCCTTAGACGGGTCGAGGTGGGGCACGGGTCTGCCCCGTTTCCTGCACTATTTATTTTTTTCGGTTAACTATTTTTTTTTTATAATTTGTAATTATTTTTTTAATTCTTCACGGGGGGCGGGTTCAGAGCGGCGATCCCCGTCACGCCACGCCAACCCGTCAGAGCGGGTCAATTTTTATGCCGAGTTGTGGTTGATTAGGAAAATTTTGCTTGGTGTACGTTCCATGGTTCACATGGAATTTGACACTCCATGTGAATTTAAATGCAAATAGGCAAGAAAATGTATGTTGTTTAAAAACTGTTCAATCATGCTCTGATACATGACACAATGTCAAAGTTGACGTACTTGTAACATGATTCGAATTAAGATGGGTATTGATGGGATGAGTTTGGTTGGAGATGATTTTTTTTTTCTTTTTTCAATTTCTTTGTGTTAATATATATTAAATTATGTCAAGTGAGATTTATTTGTACATTTTAAAAATTATGGGACTTTATTTGTAATTTTCCCTTATTTTTAATATTGTTTACTTCTTTATTTTTATTTACTTAAAAAGGACAAATTCATAATGATCAAAGTGAAGGGTACGACAAGTTTTGCCATTAATTAAAAATGTAGACATGTATTATGTTAAAAAATTGAGAATATACTTTTTACATTTCACAGAAGACGAGGACACAAAGTGCAAATTTTCCTAAAGAAATATTCGTTAAAATCTCAGTCAAAAAACACTGTTTTCCCCCATTCTGTGTTTCTTCTTCAACAGAAATACCCTTACAAATTTGCACCCCTTCTTGTTGTGCATCCAAATCGATTAATCTACTGCTCCAAAATAATGTCTTCAAATGCTGATCAATTAGAAAACGGAGCTCCCAAACCCAAATCCGAACCAGCACCACCAGCCACCGATCCAGATCCCGATTCAAACGACACCGGAATCCATCATACTGACGTACAATCACCCGATGCAGAAGAAGATTCCAAAATCGACGAAGCAATTGAATCACACAAAGTACAATCAGTCCATGCGGAGGCATCAAATTCTGGACCTGAAGAAATTTCAATCCAGCCAAGTGTAACGAGTGAATCTGAGGAGAAGGAGGTAAAAACGAATGATGCGGGGAGTGAACCGAAGCTGAAACAAGAGGAAGGGAATCGGACGTTCACCATGAGAGAATTGTTGAATGAATTGAAGAACGGTGATGCCATTGAGGAGGTCGATACTCCTCAGAGGTCAGTTTCATTCTTTTGATTTTGAAAAAAAATGTTATTTATATTTTTTCCAATTCGAAGTGAGAAATTGACTAATATACAAATGTAGGATTGGAGGAATATATGTGAAATGAATGAATTGGTTGGATTAGTTCCTGAATTGATTTCTTTTATGAAAATTTAAATAAAGTTAAAAACTTGGGTAATAGTGGTTGATAGGCGGAGTTATTTAGACACTCTAAATGTACAATTTAGACTGGCATTGTGAAATTCCATTCTTAGTGTGATTATTTAGGAAGTGATTTGGGAGGATTGATGGCAGATTTATAGAAGAGTACTTTAGTGAGGGACTTGTATGATCAAAACTCGAAATAGTAAAGTACTTTGACAGTTCTATTGCAAGAATATTGGTGATTTCTGATTCAATTTGAAGACGTAAAAGACAGCTTTAGTCAAAATTGCAGCGTCCATGATACTACACTAATTAATAGAAGAAAGAGTCATTCTTATCATTTACTTAACAATCTCCTACAAATATGACCTTATTACCCTGCAGAAGATTTTCGTTTTCAACCCCTGTGCTATGCTTAATTCCCCAGTTTTCTTTGTATTGAGTATTGCCCTGTAACTTGTGGCAATCATTGTTCTGCTATTGGATATATCAAGAACAAGTCTCTACTTCTCTGCTTCCTTGGAAATGCCTTCTACTACCCTTTTCCTTCCATGTAAAATAGACAACTGTTGGGAAGCCAACATGCATAGCCTAGTGCAGAAATTATACCATGAAATGTATTTAACATCCAAATCGATCCCATTCCCAACTATCTTCATACATATGCTGGAGTATATGGTTCACCAAATTTACCCTGAATAAATGCATTTGAAAAATTATGGCCTGTATTTTTGTAACCTTGTTGTGTTGACATAGTACATTACCATGTACAACTCCCCATTTCCTCTTCTTCGCTATACAGCAACCCAATTATTGAAAGCAAACATGGGCACTTTTAGAACCGTGCCTCTGATACTGTGTTACCAATGCTGCTCTTTTCATTAGGAGTCTTCATCTGGACTTGACAAAGTACAACCTAGTGGTGCCTGGAAGTAACTTGACTATAATCTACTTTTGTTATTGTGAAAGAGTTTGCTGGTGTTCCATTTATCAACTCATGCTGTATGGCTGTCTTTTGTTCATGTGAAATGAGTAAGCTTACGGGATCGTTGTACAAGTAATAAGATTTGTGAGTTAAAAGTATCGTTCCCACAAGGAATAAAGTCTAATTTGTAATTCAATAGCTACTATTAAATTCACAGTGTGGTGGTATCAAAAGAGTCGTGATTTGTTTGTTATGTATTATAATTCTACTCTAATAAAGAGAGAAAAGTGATTAAATCTAATGTGAATGCTTGTATTGGATTCATGTATCCCCCAATTTCCATCTATTTCAATTTTCAATAATCATTGTATTCAATTCGCTTAACTTAATTCATGTGCTCAATATATATCAAACTTCACATGAAAAAACAAAAATTAGCTAAGCATTCTACGTACTCACCACTCATAATTCAATATATACCACATTGCTAGTCAGGCCAACTAATTCAAGCATGTACACTAAAAGAAAATATTTTTGGAAGTTTTCAAAATTTTCAATTTTTTTTGTACTTTCTATATATCTTAAAACAATAAAAGCGCACACAAACACAAAAAATAGAAGAAAATTCATATTTTCCATCCCTAAATTTAAACTAAACATTGTCCTCAATGTTTTAAATCTTAAGTTCGCACATAAAGGGTGGGGAAGAAAATTCTTCCTTGATATGACGTGCAATCCAATTGCTAGCTTTTCCTATTGTTCCCTTGTTTCCTTGGTCAATGTTTGTTTAAATGTTTCGAGATATCATGTTCCTACACAATACGTTTCAATAAAATATTCAAGGTCAAATATTTGAAACAATTATTACTTAGCTTAAACATCTAATAAACTAACTACATCTCGAAGACCTAAGGGAAAACAGGAAATGGATGATGAGTCCCTAATAATTAAATAAAAACTGATCTAAATAATCCTAAGCCTAGAAAGCATAATAAATAAAAGGGATAGAAGTGTTAGGTTGCCTCTTAACAAGCGTTTGTTTAAAGCCTTTATCTCGACTCTTGTTGTTTATAGGCTCTTTATGGTGGCTTCAAAATGGAATTTTCAACCTTTCACTTTATGCACTGATTGCACTTCTCACATCTTTCGTCCTCCACATAATTAAGTTTTCATTGTTGTTCCTACCAATAATTTAACCTTCATCTAGTTTGCCCTTGTAGGTCTCCCTATGGTCTACTCTTTGGCAATCCTCAAAGTAGGAGGGTTGTTTGAGTGAATTTTCTAAAAAAGCTCTGCTGCTTTTCTTCTATCCTCAGGACTTTCTCATTAGTATCAAAATCTAGCAAAGCTCGACTTGTAGACAAGACTGGCCTTCCCAGGATTATTGGCATCCGATATACCTCTTCTATGTCCAAGATGATGAAGTCGCTGGAAAAATGAACTCCCCCACCTTGATAATCTTGTCTTCGACTATTCCGTAGGGATGCTTCAGTGATCGGTCCGCTAGCTAAAGGATAATAGATACCGCTTTAGGATTTCCTAATTCCAGTTTCGTGTAAAGAGGCAAGGGAATTAAATTAATACTCGCTCCTGAATTAGTGAAACAATTTATATCATGTAATTTTCCTATGGAGCGGGGTAGAGTGAAACTTCTTGGTTCTTTAAGTTTGGGAGGAATCTTGCGCTAAATGATCGCGCTGCACTCTTTAGATAAAGTTATTGTTTCATGCTTGGGCAATTTTTTCTTCTTAGTCAACAACTCCTTCAAGAACTTGGAGTAGTTTGGAATTTGAAAGATCACGTCAATGAAAGGGACGTTGACATGCAACTTTTTGAGGACCTCCAGGAACTTTATGAAATGCCTCTCCGCTTGGTATTTTTCAACTTTTGAGGAAATGAGACTGGTTATGCAAGTGCTTTGATAGGAATTGTTATCTCATCATGTGGACTGTCCCAAGGCATTTTCTGATCCTTCTCTGTTGATCTTGAGTACCCTCAATCTCTTTCTTTCTTGCAGTAATTTCCGATAGCTGAATCCCACTTCTGTGGCGATGCCTAAACTTGAATGGCGAGAATGAATGATAGTGACTCTTTAGATTCAGAACTCTCCGCCTCAACTGCTAGTGCCTGTTCTCGTGGATTTTTCTGTGTCGCTAGGCAAAGTACCATGTGTTCAGTTGGCTATTGTAGTTGGTATCTGTCCCACATACTGTTCCAAATTCTTGATAGAAGCCTGTTGATTTTGGAAATTGGTCTCAATCTTTGTGATGTACTGAGATAGCAAATCTCAATGATAGCCTTCGCTCTTGCTGATGTTGCTGTTGGAATCGTGATGGTCTATTATGATAATTTTGCCTTTAATTATTAGTCCATGAGGAACTGACTCCTTGTTCCAGCCTGGATGGTAATTGTTGGGGGTAGTTCTGTTGCCTCTAGAAGTTTCGTGCATACCTGACCTCTGTTGGCTGACCTACGTGAGTAAAAACTAAAGGGCAGCTTGCAGTGATGTGATCTGCCCAACAACCTGCGCACACCGGAGCTGGATTTTGTACCATATTCACGGAATAGGCCAAAGTGTCAAGCTTTCTCGTTATTGCCTCCATTTGCGCTGTCATTGCGTCCACATTATGTATACCAACTATTTTCCTCTGGACTTCCCTGTCCCTTGTCCACTTTGATTGATTTTCGTTATTCTCTCATACAGCTCATAAGCATCGTCAACGTCCATAGTCATTATTGATCCTCCCATTGAAGTATCTACTATATTTTTGAACTCCTAATGTATGCTGTAGTGGAAGAGGTACACTTGAGCTTGCTTAGGAATGTCTAGATTGGAACACTTTCTGTACAAACTCTTACACTGTTCTCATGCTTCTGGGTAGCTCTCGCGGTTCTTCTGTTTAAATATATATATTTCATTCCGGATTTGACGAACTTAAGTTGGCAGGAAGAACTTCATGGTGAATTTTTGAGCCATGTCGTTCCATAATTGTATGCCCCTCAGAGGTTGAGAAAACATCCATACTTTTGCGACCTACTTCAAAGAGAGAGGGAATAGACGTGTTCGAAATACATCTTGGGCGTGTTCGAAATGCATCTTGTGACATTCCCTCGTGGCTAATCACTTCGCATAGATAAAGGCCTGTATGTGTTCATGAGGATTCTTTGTGGCCTTCCTGCAAAACCTGATGTCATAATGATTCTGAAAAAGGTTCATGACATATGGTCAAATGTTGAAGTTAGCTTGTCCGAAGGGCTGATAGATTGTAGGAGGTTGAACTAGAGATAGCATTGGATTAACACAATCCCCCACTAATACTGGCTGAGAAGGAGGTGGTTGCTGAACTGGAAGTGTTGCTTCGTGTAATGCATCTTGAACTTGATTTTGATTACCAACCATGACCTTAGCTCTTCTCTATTTCTCTTCTACGTTGTTTAACGGTTCTTTCAATTTCGGGATCTATAGGAATGATCTCGATTTCGTTAGAATCTTGCATAAACTGGTGAAAACCTGAGAGAAATGAAACAGAAAGGAATTAGGTAGTAAAATGAATAGCCTAAAAGAAAAAAATTGAACTTAATATAAACTACTTAACTAAAATTAAATCCGTTATTCCTTGGCAACGGCGCCAAAAACTTGTTCGCATGAAACCCGCAAGCGTACGAGGTCGTTGTACAATAATAAGATTTTTGAATTAAGAATATCGTTCACACGAGGAATAATGTCTAATTTGTAATTCAATAGGTACTATTAAATTCGAAGTGTGGTGATATCAAAAAATTGTGATTTGTTTGTTATTTATCCTAATTCTACTTTAAGAAAGTGAGAAAAAGTTATTAAATCTAATGCGAATGCTTGTATTGGATTTATCCATACCCTTATTTCCATCTATTTCAATTCTCAATAATCATTCTATTCTATTCATGCATTTTTCACAACCAATAAAGCTAATATATTAAGTGCTCTTTTCCAAGATACATCAACTTATGACTAACATGAGATGATCCCATTCCTGGTCCGAATTCATATGAAAGTCATGCATTTAGTTTGGATTATCATAAGATTGCATGTGTGAGAGATTATTCCTAATTCCAACTAAACATGTTGATTTTACTACGTTTTAGACATATTGTGAGTATTCATACACTACAACAAGCAACTAACTACTTAATTGGTAATCAAGCAATAAATAGTGCAATGGGCAATAACACGAAATTCCTAAATTAAAGTCTTGAATTGAAATAAATGAAAATAAGGTTCGAACATTCATCCTATATAACTGAAAAACCTAGCCAACCATCATAATTAGTAAACTATACAAGAAATAATGAAAAGATATCACCCGAATCGAGAAATAATGGATGCAATTTCTTTACTTGAATCTTGACTTTGGATTAAGGATCCTTTAATAAACCTGTATAATTGCCTTTGGTTGATGATTGCGCCTTCTTCTTTATCTCGAGAATATGTTGAATCTATGAATCTCTAGGTCTTGGGAGGTCTCCTTTACGTTCTAGATGAATTATAGTATTTAAAAGATGTCAAAAAGATTGTATTAAATTGTTACCAAAACAAAAATAAGGAAAATCGGATTTTCTCCCATTTTTATATTGAGGCACGCCCAATAACGGCGCCAAAAATTTGTTCTTAGAAATTCCGTAAGTGTACGGAATCGTTGACAAGTAATAACGTAGTGAGTTTAAAGTATCGTTCCACGAGGAATAATGTTTAATTTGATTTACTAGTTCTACAAAATTCGATATGTAGTAACATAAAAGAGTTTTGAATGATTTTCTATACCAATCTAAGAAGGCAATTAAAATGAGATTTTTATCAAATATCTAACGAATGTATAGCTTGATTTATATGCTTATGACAATTAATAATCCTTGAATATCTAATATTCTCTCCTTAAGATGTATTAAATATATACTTAACACGACTCTATCATATTCCTAGTTCGAATTCATATGAAAAGCATGCATTCAATCACATGATTATTTCACACAATTGGACTAGCCATAAATATTATTCCTAATATTTATTGCCCGTGTTTTAAATACGCAGTGTTCTACTTATCGTGGGTCTCCTAACACTACGAATACGCAAAAAAATTATTTAAATGGTGATGAAGTATTTATACAACATATACTCAATGCATATTTAATCAAGAACACAATAATTAACTAAAATTATTCAAGTCTTGAATTGGAAAATATTAATAAAAAGACTTCATCATCCATGTAATACATGAAGAATTCTAGCCTAGCATATCTACCATGAAATTACATAAAAAGAATTGGAAAGACATCAACCGAAAATAAGAAATAATGGAGAAATAGGAACTTTCCACTTTTTTTTACTTGAATCTTGAAACTGGATGAAGAATCTTCAATTTCATATTCAATTCGACTTGATTTAATCTTGCCAGCCTCGTTCTAGGTCTAATGGAGGTTCCTTACGTTCTGGTCGAGTTTTGGTATTAAAAGGATGCTAAAAATATTGCATTGAATTGTTACTAAAACAAAAATAAGGAGAATTGCATTTTCCCATTTTCACACTAAGGCGCTTGTCTAGGCATAGCTAGGGCACGCGCTTGGCTTGTTTAGCGCGCAACGCGCCTCTAGTTAGGCCTAGGTGAGCGCCTAGGCTTGTCCCGAGTAGCTTTCAGTATTTTTTTCATAATTTTCTCTCCTGATATCCAATTGAGTTGATTTAAAGTGCGTTGGAAAGCTAACTCAAAGGGCTACAATTCTTCTAGAAATACCATTTCTCCAATTTGAACGTTTGCTATACCAAAAATGGGTTGCAATCTATGACTAAAAATTTGGAGCATAACTTTTTCGGCTGAAAATTGATGTTTGATAATATTTTGACTATATTTCATCCCTTTGACTTCTTTACTCGTCAAGTTAACCCCTATCATTCTCGAATCTTCATCGTGAGGTCCAACACAACTTTTGAGTGTTTGCACTTTAGTCTCTGAACTTTGGATTTGCTTCATTTTAGCCCTTTTCCGTTCTTTCTTCCAACTCTTCGTTCAAACATGAGGTCGTATGTATGTGGCTGTCATGGCATAAGATAGTATCATGACCATCCTGCAAGTTCTCACCTTCTCCCCAAGCTGTGGCATCTTCCTCCAAGGTTTCAAAACCAGGATGTCTCAAGATAACTGCGTTACTTGGATTTTGTTCATAGCTGTTTGTTCCACTCAGTTCACATCATTATTCCCAATCCTCTTCTTTCAATGGCTTACAAACCCTAGCAGGTCGCTGCCATGGAAAGAGGGCAGCTTTATTAGTTTTACTTTGATAGATAATCGTAGTTTTGGTGCAAAAATTAGAATTGCTCAATCTCCATTCTTCTCCGAATAAATGCATTTACTTAAGAGTTTGTTTACTTCTTGAATGCAGAGTACGTAAATTACCTTGAACAATTATTTGCAGCTTTTTTCTGTTTACCTCTTATTCTTCTGTCTTGAACAGGATATATGTGAAACTCTTGTCATTTTTTTGTTGTGTGTATTATCGTGACAAATGTTACTATGTTTTGCATGGTCTCTTGTGCAATTGATTTATCCAGTCAAGCAAGTACATATAAGCAAAACCAGAATGATGCTGCCATGGAGTTGATTGACAGTGTCGCAGGTGTTGATGAGGAGGGTAGGTCTCGCCAACGGATTCTTACATTCGCTGCAAGGAGGTAGGCATCTAGTGTAAAATTATTGTCGACATTGCATTGCAGTTTATTCATTTACTTTTTGTTCGTAAATGTGATAATGCTTTAAAGAGTTCTATGCAAATTGCAATGTGCTTGGAGCTTTTAAACCTACATTGCTTCAAACAAAAGTACAGTAAGCTACGTTTCCTTTCTTACTTCCTGTTTACGATTTGAATTAATTTGTTTTTAGGGTGTGTTTGAGCCACATTATTTTGGAAGAATGTATTCTGGAATAATAGATTGACGTAGGATGTATGGTTGAAAAAAAATGAAAAGTTATTGATGTGATGGAAAATATTATTTTATTGAAGAATGTGTGGTTGGAAATGAGTAGAAGAATGAGAATGAAAATTTAATGTGTACCAAATAGGATATTAGTTCTCAATTTTAGTGAAGTTATTGCTCAAAAACTCGAAGGTAGCCAATGAAGGTGCATATCAAAAACCCCTTCATTTGGGGGTGCTGCTACTGAGTTTTATCACATTTACTGACATTATAATGTATCTTTCTGTTCAAAATTTGTATCTGTGGGTCATATCTTCACTAGTACTTAGATTCTTTGACATAATGTAGTTGCAGTCCTTTCCAACAAGTAGAAATAGTACTTAGATCCTTTGACATAATTTAATTGCGGTCCTTTCCAACAAGTAGAAATTAAGTTTTATCATTGCTGTAAGATTATTGGAAGCCTAGGCATGACTTCAATGAATCGGGAACTCTGTGATGCAACCGTCATAGTTCTTTCTTCACATGCCGTGTCTTCTTGTTCAAAGTCATGTTGAATTCATAATAATTTGCTTAAATTTTCTCTCTTCATTGCCTTTCTCTGTCATACTTTTATACAGACTGTTGACTTCTTTGAAATAGATAAATGTGCAATGAAAACTTTGTGCATGTACTATTAATGGAAAGTATCTAGTTATGTAGAGCTTCAGGAACATGTGTTTGGGTCTTGGAAACTATGCTCTTGATCACTCTCAAGTTGAAACATGTGTAGCTTTTCACGAGCGCACCAAACTTTCACCTAATGCGTTGGTGGAGAAAACTAGTTGTGTGTCCTCCATGTTTTGTTTCTTCATTAAACGAGAAAGTCACCCTTATGACTATTTTATTATAAAAATATCCTTGCAAAACCTTACTAGTGTTGAGGAGGAGAATTTAATTGCCACTATTGGCACTGTTGTGCAGATATGCTAGTGCAATAGAGAGAAATCCAGATGATTATGATGCACTGTACAATTGGGCACTGGTTCTTCAGGTACGGATTGTGAATTTGATAGAACTTCTGGACAATATATGTATATAAAAGTGTTCCTTTTTCTCCTTCCATTTGGATGCACTCTATTTGCAAGAAATACTTACGTATCATAGTATATATATATATATACCTCTAGCAGTCTTGTAGACCTTGGAGTTGTTGCATCCCGACCACTTTTGATTGGAAAAGAACATAACCTAACCCTCGAAATTAACTGGTTGAAAATGAATGTCCTATAACATGGCATTTAGGAATTCTCAATGTTCAAGGGTAGTATTTATTTAGAAACTATGTATAGAAATGCTCATAATTTATTCCATTGATTCATGGACGGTAATGTTTTGAGTTGTATCTGAACAAGCAGAAAGTGTTTACCTTGTTAAAGTTTGTCTATGAATGCAGGAAAGTGCAGATAATGTAAATCCCGAATCTAGTTCTTCCAAGGATGCTTTGCTCGAAGAGGCGTGTAAAAAGTATGAAGAGGCCACCCGTCTTTGCCCTACACTTAATGATGTATGTATTCAATGCTATGCTAAAAGAGTGGATATAATTTCCATGCAACTGCAATAGCATCTCTTGCAGATGGAAAATAGAAGGAAGATAATAATGCAGCTTTTTTCTTCTTTGTTGCACCATATTTAAATGGGAAGTCCAATCTAGGCAGTATCAAGGTTCTCTAAATTGTCAGTTTTTGTCCATAAGATTGTGCAGATGTGCATGTCCTCATGCGGTTTGTTTACATATGGATCTACTTACACTTGTGCAGCAGTTTCTGTTGTTTTAAGGAGAAAACTGAGATGCAAGATAATGTATTGTCTGGGTGATTTATACTGGTCTTACTTCAGATTGGATTTAAAATTTACCTTGAGAAGTTATTTTACAATGTTTATTCTTGTATATAACTAATATATCAGTTATATATTCACTTAAAATGACATTCTTATTCATCTTGGTATAAGGCTTATTATAATTGGGCTATAGCAATCTCTGATCGGGCGAAAATACGGGGTCGTACCAAGGAAGCTGAGGAACTTTGGAAACAGGTTTGGGATTTTCCTGAAATATATCTCAGATGCTGTACATATATATAGTCTGACTGTCAAGTTTACGCTTTTCTTCATCATGATTTTTAACTTAGCTGGATAGTATGGATGTTGGGGACATGTCAAAGTCAATATAGAGTTCCCTTTGAATAAATTTCTATCAAAGAGGACACGATAAACCAATTTGAAAATGTTGTTTCTTTGTTTATGTCTAATTTCAGGCTACAAAGAATTATGAAAAGGCAGTTCAACTCAATTGGAATAGTCCTCAGGTAATATATTGAGTAATTATGTCTGGATAAAACCAAGAAATGGCCTTTTCTGCTGTAACTTTGGATCAGCTTGTGAAAAATACTTTCCAATGTTCCTTTTTCAATTGCCAAAACTTCAGATTGTTTCCCGTCTTCCTGTCTTTTCTTATTATCTTTGGTAGTTCAACATTTACGAACCACTCAAAATTTCTAACTATTTTATAGTATCGCTTGCAATACAACACTTCTCATATTCACTTCCTTTCATAGAAGCTTCCGTGTTTTCTCTCTTTTTCCTCATGGAACAGATGAATTTTTTTTTCCTTGATATTTTCTAACCAAGAGAGAATTTTTGTTCCAGGCACTTAACAACTGGGGGCTTGCTCTGCAGGTACTTTTGCACAATTTCCTGCTAAACCGACCATTTAATTGCTTGTCATTTTGGGTTTATGTTGTTATAAGAGTCCAATAATTGGTGTTCTATTTCATGTTTCTTTGACTAAATGTATTGTGCCTTAAGTTTGGTATATAATTTTATGCTTCGAATTCATATTTCAGGAACTCAGTGCAATTGTCCCTGCTCGCGAAAAACAGACCATTGTAAAAATGAAATTGTGTAGAATCAAGCAATTTAATTGACACTATTATTGATGTGATTGAGTTGTCTCCAGCAATTCCAGATCAGAAAGTTTCACATGCTAGTTTTCTCTTGAATTCAAATAACTCAGTGCAATTGTCCCTGCTCGAGAAAAACAGACCATTGTGAAAACTGCAATCAATAAGGTATAGAAACCATTTGACTTAGCAGAGTGAGGTGAAGTTTAAAAATAAGATCTGGAGCAATTTTTTCCTGCCCCATTGTCTTTAAAAAACACACCGGATCGACAGGTTCGATCCGGAAACTGGCTAATTCCAAAATGGTCTGGGCAACACTTTTGGAAAGTTTTACATAAAATGGGTCAAAACCCACTGATCCAGGCAGGTCTATCTAAAATTGCCTACCCATTTTGGTAAATCGGGCTGGGTAGTAAATTCATCCTCAAATGCGTTGTTTTTAAGTTGATTTTGATAAATAATATGCACGGGAAGGAAAAAAAAAAAAAAAAGTGGGGATGGGACATTATTGTATATATCTAATTTACTATCAAATTGTGTTAGTTTATGATAACCATCATACTAATCATTATCAAATGTTGTACCATAATTAATAAGATGATGTGGCAAAATAAATGAAACTTTAAGTAGTAACCTCGTATGTCTATAGAAATATGAAGGAGCTTGGAAAAAGAGAAAAAATTAAGGATATGTCATTGATTTGATTTGCAAAAAAATAAAAAAAATAAAAGTAAATAAATAATAAAAAGAGAGAGTACCTGATCATTTTCCATCTTTTTGTTAGTATGCTATTTCTTTTATGCAATGCATTGTTAAGTTATGATATGCCTGACTTTTAAAATTTAGTGTATATATCAACATCTTTTCATTTAAAGAATGTTTTTTACTTATATATGGTGATTGGCCAGTGAACCTGTAAAGACCAGATTTCTCAAAAACTCAAATATTTTACTAATTCAGAAAAATAAATACATTTCGAGTCAAAAGAAATAAAATTAACATTTATTTATTCATCAATAAAAATAAAGTCTTTCAAGAATAAAATAAAATGAAACAACGTTTATTTCCAATGATAACCTAAAAAATAATGGNATTTGATTTGCAAAAAAATAAAAAAAATAAAAGTAAATAAATAATAAAAAGAGAGAGTACCTGATCATTTTCCATCTTTTTGTTAGTATGCTATTTCTTTTATGCAATGCATTGTTAAGTTATGATATGCCTGACTTTTAAAATTTAGTGTATATATCAACATCTTTTCATTTAAAGAATGTTTTTTACTTATATATGGTGATTGGCCAGTGAACCTGTAAAGACCAGATTTCTCAAAAACTCAAATATTTTACTAATTCAGAAAAATAAATACATTTCGAGTCAAAAGAAATAAAATTAACATTTATTTATTCATCAATAAAAATAAAGTCTTTCAAGAATAAAATAAAATGAAACAACGTTTATTTCCAATGATAACCTAAAAAATAATGGATTCCCTTTTTATTTAATTAAAAGCTACTGCCATCATCGATTGAATTACCAGCTCCAAACTCACGATCTCAATTACTTGAGAGGAGAAAAACTTAAAGGGGTGAGATTTAAGAAAAATCTCAATACGTGTGTGCAGTGAACAAGTAATTTGTATTCAAATTTAAGGAAAAATAATATTTTATATCATACATAGGAGACACGAGAATTACTCCGAACATAGGTGGTAGTAAACCCTGTGCGTAGCGCTACTAAACCCCGGTCTTATCATAAACATATATGGCCCATAAACGAATTTCCAAAATTTAAAGTACAAAATACAAATTCACATAACCACATACATCACTTACCTCGTAAATTTCGAATGGAAATGATAAAATGTGTGGGGAGTAATTGATTTATTCAAAACCAGCCTATGAGTCTTCTATGTGTGCAGGACAAAAGAAAGAGATTTCTTGTGTGTGGGGAAGGTGAGAGACGTGTGTGTGTGGCCAAATTTGATATTGACATATTGGAAGAAAAGTGGAATCTTCCTATTTTGGCTCCACATGGCATTGACTACTTTCCCATTTCTTCCCATGATTTTTGCATATCTTCCATATATCCACACGTACAGATTTGGTAGCAAACAAGGATTTAAAGGAAAATGATCCTACCAAATTTAATCAAGTCCTTAACTATGAATGGTTCACAATTTGATCCCTAAACAATATAAACTAAGCAATTTGATCCTTAGATATTCAACTTCTCACTTTGAGATCCTAATTTCAATATTAACGACTATAACGAATTTTCGGGGTGTAACAGAACCGGTGTCCTGACCAGGTCAATGTTTGGTTTGGGTTTCATAACTATGGTTTCCTCTGCTAACATAATGTACTTTGCTTGTATTCAAATGCAGTTCCGTGCTGCAATACAGTTGCAATTTGATTTTCACAGGGCAATATACAACCTTGGCACTGTTCTGGTTGGTTTATCATTTACTTTGTTCTTCATTACTTTAAAAACATAATAAAAAGGGGGATGAACAAATCAAGGATTTTATACAGATCGTTCTTATCTTGTGTGCCTTGCAGTATGGATTAGCAGAGGACATGGCAAGAACCGGAGGATCCATGAATGCAAAGGAGGTCTCCCCCGATGAGTTATACAGCCAGTCTGCTATCTACATTGCGGCTGCACATGCACTGAAACCAAATTACTCAGTATGCAGATCCAATTGCGTGAAACAGAATAATTTTCTATTACATGCTTTTCATTTTACTGTCTTATTTTGTTGTTGTCTCTGTTCTTTTAGATTATGGCTGAGCCTATGCACTAGTTGATACTATTTCTTATGATTAGGAAATGATAAATTTCTCTGCATCAGTAAAGTCTGTCGCCTGGCTCTCTCCTTACTTAACTCCTTTTTTCTCTTTTTCTATAAAACACTGAAGATTGTAGGAAAAAATATAGTCAAAATAAAGCCACTGGCAAACTTTCCTTTTTTTTATCCCACTTTTAACTTGTTCAGCTGGAAGAAATGAGTTATTGCCAACAATGCACATTTTAATATGTACTGAAGTGTACATCACTTATTTCTGCGTTGTACTACAGGTTTACACTAGTGCATTGAAGCTCGTGCGATCGATGGTGAGTTTTGCTTTCTAATTTTTGTCTTCTCAACGTTTTCATAATCCATATATGCCAAATTTCATGGTTTATGTCAATTAAAAGATGTGAGACTTGGAGGTTTTTATCAAACCTTACCAGTAATATTCGGTTATATATGGTGGTCATTATGATTCAGAGAATCATTTAGAAGTGGTGGCCAAAAAGAAATGACTGCAGTCAGCTTTAAGTCTTAGTTTCTAGGGCCAGTGATTCATTAAAATTCTCAGTGGAAGTATTTTATTTGATTGAGCTAAATTGCTACTCTCTGCATTTATATCTCATTTGGAGACTGAATATTTCTAGTAAATCGTCTTTTTTCCCCAACATTTGCACTGGTATATGTATTAATCTCCTTTTTGCTTACTGTTACAAAACAAAAATGCCGAACGAGATTTATTGGGGTAAATGCAGGGGTTATATCGTGGGGTGCTGCAAATAATTC
Organism: Fraxinus xanthoxyloides; assembly: GCA_903798325.1. Taxonomy (NCBI): domain Eukaryota; kingdom Viridiplantae; phylum Streptophyta; class Magnoliopsida; order Lamiales; family Oleaceae; genus Fraxinus; species Fraxinus xanthoxyloides. Next base: position 21,705 of record CAIGRL010152809.1, read on the forward strand.
TCTTTTCATTTTTTTTTCTTTCTGAAGAAAAATCATTTTCAAAATCATTTTTTAAGTAATTATTCTGACGAGATTTACGGATTTTCAGCTGCCTCTACCCTATCTGAAGGTTGGATATCTGACTGCACCACCTGCAGGAAATCCAGTTGCACCTCATGGTGACTGGAAACTTTCTCAATTTGTGCTAAATCATGATTGTCTTCGACAGGTAGAAGTTTGCATCTTCCATTGAAATGAGATAAATACACAGCTTTCCTTTGTTCTCCAACATTTTCATTGTGAAAGTGCCAAAGTTTATTCTTTAAGTTAAAAGAGGAACTCTACCATTTCACAAGCATATTAGTTTGACCCACTCATAGCTAAATATCATGATACTATTTCTCTTGCTCATCGTTAGATCTGCAGAATATAACTAGTACATAATGTATTGACCAATGACCATACCAAATCTTTACAATTCAAACTTGATTCTCATGCAATTTTGTCTGATAATTATCTCTCACCCTCTCTATCTTGGAAGTTCATTTACATTTAAGTCGGGTGGTAGGAAATGTATTTCCCATTTGTTCACTTCTAAAAGAAATTCTTCATCAAATAAGCTTATTCAGATTTGAGGAAGTTCACTACGTGGTTTACTGATCATGTGAATCACTGTCTATAGCAATTTAGTTTCTGTAGATTTACTGATTTATGTGAATCACGATGATTACAATTCATTGTTATGGGAGTAAACTTTCTATAATCATGTCTATCCTTCTCCCACAGATGAACAAAGTCGAGCAAAGACAGTTTTCGCAGAGCCTTTCTTCAAAATCAGTAGATACAGTTCTGATGAACAAGTCGGCAATCAAAGTTGATATTGCAGATATTATCTCTGTATCGGCATGTGCTGATCTTACTTTACCACCTGGTGCAGGCCTCTGCATCGACACAATTCATGGACCTATATTCTTGGTAAAAAATCTTTTTTCTTTTCCAATCTATGTTTTCTACTTTATTTAAAGTTACTCCATCACACTTCGAGGTTCTCTGCTTGTACCACAACTAACCCGTAAATTGCATCTTTGGAAGGATAGGAAATTCCAAAGACCCAAAAATCTTTTGAAGTTTCTTTTTCCCCTGGCTGCTAGGGTGTGGCTAGAATTGGGTTTAGGGGGAGAGATACGAATGGCTCCACATGATTGAAGGAGGATTCACATCTTTTCTAAATATTTTAAAATCTTGTTTTGCTGATTTTTTTATTTTATTTTTTCATTATATCTCAGATTGCCGAGTCGTGGGAATATTTGGATGGATGGTTTGATGCGATTCGGTTAGTTTACACAATTTTTGCTCGGGGTAAGAATGATGTTTTAGCTGGTATTATAACTGGATAATTTTGCACGTGTAAATTATCTTGGACAATTCGAACATTTTCTTGGGGGAGGCCTTCTAATTTTTATGAACTGTGAAAGACTATTGCTTCATGTAGACTTGTAAATTATTGAGTATTGCTATGAAATGAGATTCATAGAGGTTTCTTCCTTCATGGCTATGTTCTGTCCCTAATTTTATTGAAAAGTGAGCACTTGAAATCTCAAAAAAAGTCTTGCTTCATAAACATTGGGTTTATTCGTGAAATGCTCATGGTGTTGCACAATGGTGAACTTGTTAATATGCATGGTCATTTCATAAACTGGTGGTGTATTTATTCTTTTGAATGAGGTGTAGTGTTTTTAGTCCTGTCATGCTAAGCTTTTAATAGGATAATAGTGTTGGGATTGAGAAAAATTATTATTTTAGGGATTATTAATTTATTGATAAATGAATAATTTATTAATTTATCGATAAATGAATATTTTTTAATTGATAGAGTATTTTATATTTTTATAACTTTTATCATATTTTACCGTAATATAGGTAGGAATTTTTTTTTAAAAAAATATTGAATACGGTGAAATTCAAAATTTGATCACACATACATTAAAGATGAACTTATGTACATGCATTAACTTTCAAGTTTAATTGGCTTCAAAAAGAAATGAATTGAGAAAAAAAAAATTGTTAAAATAAAAGTTCAAAATTTTTTTTTGTTAAAATATTAGGATGAATATTTATAAATTTAAGCAGTTATTATTTTATATATTTGTTGAGCCTTAAAGGATCTCAAAAAAAAAATTTATCATCTTACGCATTTAACAAGGTTATTAATTTAGTACACTGATCCAACTCGGAATTGAAGAATTTTATTATTTGAGCGAGATTATTAACTTATCAAACAGGTTTTACTGTAATAATTTGTATTCAATTGTCGTGCCTTCTTGTAACTAGTAAGAGACAAATTGTGTGGTATAACAGAGTTTAATTTACTAATTTTCTAGATCCTCGCAAAATATGAAGCTATAATTGTTAACCATGGACAATCTATGAAAGCGTTCTGCAATGGTGATAAAGGACTAAAAGATCTACCACCTTTATTTCTAGAAATAGATAATCAAGGTATACTTTCATTTTTTCAAGGAAACGTATCCTTTATTTTCCGGTGTTTAAATTTAGTTTTTAGTTTCTTTTTCCTTCTTTGATTGGTGGGGTAAGAGGTGGGACGTAGGGGATGGCGATGACGATGACGATAATATCTTAAAAATATTATTGAGCATAGCCTTCAATTCCATTCTTTATTGATGCTATGAATTACACACACACAACAGTTAATCTCTCCTTTCCTCTAGGCAGGCAAGAATTTCATACAAATTGGGGGGTATATTTTTGCCAAAGCAAGAACAGCTGAAGGCAGTATCCAGAGACCATCCCCACATATTAAACCAGAAGCCACAGCAGGAACCATCAACTCTGCCTTCTTAGAGTTAATTCTATGCCACAAAAACACAATCAGAGTACCTACACACATATCAATAGCAAAATACCCTCCAATTAGGAAAGGCACTGCCATTGCTGTGGGAAGTGGCATCCATTTTCCAATTCTCTTTGGAGTAAAATCTTTAACCAAATTAATCCCGACTGCGAATGCGAAAAACCCATAACAGAGTTGCAAACAATGCTTGGGCAAAGCAGAAAATCCTTGTACACCAAGAATTGCCAAGTTTCTGTAAATTATAGCATATGGGGCCTTGTATTCTCCATTAGGGTTCCCAATATCAAATGCCTTATAGAATAAGAAGAAACTTAAGGGTGAAACTAAACAACCCAAAAATGTCCCAAGTGTCTGGCTTAAGAGCATTGCTCTAGGTGATGTTAGAGTCAAATGGCCTGTTTTGAAATCTTGCATTAAAATGCAAGAAACTGAAATAATGGACTTGACTAGCCCACAACCTGCCATTCCTGCTACCAAACCATGGTCTTTCCCAGCCACTGCAGAGATTACAAATAGGCCCACTTTTCCATAATTGTAGGACATGTTTATATCTGTTAAACCAGCTCCATATGCATTGCAGAAGGCTAAAGATGGTGCAAAAATGTAGGCTACAAGAACATAGTACCATTTGAGCTCTGGAAATATGAATGGAATTGCAATCACTGATATCAGGGCCAAGGTTATGTAACCAGCAGCCCCTACCCACATGGGAATGCTTTCTCGAAGGAAAACTTCGTCTTGTTTGAGATCGTCGAGAGTCTTGTCCTGACTAACTCTGGCAACGGCTGTAGGACGAGAGCAATAATAAACAAAACGGAAGTCAAAAACAGGCAAAGCAAACATGAAGATTATGCACACCAGTGTGAGAAATATATAATGAAGGGAATGAAAGAGATGAGCGTATTTTATGATTAGGTTCTGCACAATCCTGCTACAAACTCAAGCTGATCTTTGTCTCATAAGTTATACCTGATTCGGGATTTCTGCTTTTTAACCTTCCATGAACATTAATGAGGGTGACACGTAAGATCTTGACAAAATTATAGAGCCCATCTCCTAGAAGGAGAGCAATGGAGATAAATACCTGCCAAGAAAACAATGACAGTAGAAAAACCAACAATTTGATTAGGATCCAGGAATAAAGTTCGTGGTCAATTATTAAATAACACCAATATAGTCTTGTTCCTAATAAATATGTGGTTAACCATGTAAAACTAAATCTTTAACAATCATGAGATTGAGGTCGATTAGAACACATAAAGAAAGGAAGAAACCTTGTAACCATTAATACTCTTCATGCTGCTTTCGGGCAGATCTGCTGGAAACCATTCTCCTTTAAGATTTACTATGAGTGGCCACATCATGCCATATGAAAGCACAGCTCCAAGAAGCAAAGACAAATTTACAATGTGGGAACAAATCATTCCAGTTCCAATGTAAGTTGTGCTAAAATCAAAGTAAAACCTGCAGAAAACATCATCTGCAGGCTGTAAGAACTAGGAAAATTTCCTCTGTAAATTTTAAAACCTGGTACAAATATTGCAGATTACAGACATACGTTTGCTTCCAAGCTTTAAGTCCAAATGTAGGAAACTGTGAAAACCCACAATCGTCTTTTGCTTTGTAAAACCACTGGAAAAAACCCCAGAAAAAACTGAATGATAGACACTTCAAGAAACCTCGTACTTGCTTTCTACAAAATGGCGCAAAAAAATAAAAATAAAAAAATAAATAAAAATTTACGTTTGATTACCACAGAAACATGTGATAAAAATGCAATAGAAAGTGAAAAGAGAGGAAAAATTATATTTACTTGGCCATTTTGTCACCTCTGGAATGGAATCCATTGATTAGAACTGCAGTTGCCATCCCACTTGGAAAGGTCAACTTGTAGTCGATAATCAAGATCTGGGGACCAATTACAACTTCTAAAAGTCTTAAAATAATCACTTGAAAAGTTATAGTTTTAACATTGGATGCAAAAAATATTGCTTCAATTTGAGTATAATGTGGTCCAAATTCAAGAAAATCAAAATACAGCACGCTTGAAAAATATAATACTCCATATTCTATAGCTTTCTGTATTTAGAAACTCGATTTTCTGCTAAAATGGTACATGACAACACAACAAAAGATACGAAAAGAAATCCCCATACAACGATAATAGATCCATGCGCTTAAAATTTGGCGAGGTTAGCAAGAATTGAATAGTACTAGAGAGTATGAAAATAGAAAAGAAGTTAAAATTTACTGTGAACTATGAAGATTCGATTGTAATACTGAGAGCTTGTCGTGTACCTTTCGAAGAGGAATCAACACGAAAAGGCCGATAAAACAAACTAAGAAGAGAAAGCCAGTCATCCAACCAAGACCAGGTTCCTTGATACTGCTTGGAGAATTACCTACAGTACTAAAGCCACCAGACTGCTCAAATGTTTTCTTGTTCAGTCCCAGTAGATAAGATCCAAACCCTCCTGAAATCACCATGAACGTTAAATGGATTAATCTAGTATGAAAAAATAAAAAGCAAAGATTTCCCTTAAAATTTGTGAAATAAAGTGCCTCAAACCTCCAACTGCAATACTGTAACATGCAACAGCACAGGTTTGTATCATAGTATTCTCTTGTTTTGTGAAAGGAATTGAGACAATTCCTGTCTTTTGAAGTAACTTTTTCCATGTTCGAACAAACACGAATGCAAGAAGCGCAGCAGAAACATTGAGGTTTGGAGTAATCCCCGTTGTAAGATTCAGCTTCATCGCTATTACACTAAACATCGATCCAATTAATATGCTTGCAATTACTGCACGTATTGTAATCTGCTTCGTCCATGGCTGAAGTCTTTTTGTATCCTCCTCAACTTCCTCTTGCAGCTCCTCCTTTTCCACTTTCTCAATCTCCTTCGACTCGTTTTCCAAATCCCTCATGGCTGGACTGGGGCTAATCTGCATCATTAGATAATAGTATGAACTTCAAATTCTAAGATCCCCAGGAAAGAAATGAGACGTGAATAAAACCAGCGACAATAATAAGTACACCAAAGAACCTCGTATTCCTACGATACAATAAAATAGAATTGAGTGAAAAGCAAAGAGAATACAATCATATAAATTACTTGTATATTTTACAATGTGATGCAGAACTTATGCAGAAGAATGGCCAATTGGAAAAGCTTCATATGGGTTATGCCTTCTTTTTCGATCAAATCCTAATACCATAGAATGATCACACTCTTAAATAATCTAAAATTCTCACTTTTATATGTGTGACAGTCCACTTATAGAAGGCTAGCTATACTCTAGCATAGCCATCTAGGATGCCCAAAATACCAGGAAAAAAAATATTTATGTTGTACTAGGATGCAAGAACTTGAGAAATTATAATGATTTTTTTTTTTTTAAATGGAATATTGTTATGCCGTCACTCTCCATCGATTATATTGGAGAAATATTAGGATTTTATAAGAAGTAGGGATTAGTAGGTAATGTATGCATCATGCATTACGAATTTCTGCTAATTACAACCTATAGTAATAATCTACAAGTAACTAATTAGGCCATTTTTATTTTGAACGCATTTAAATATATTACTTATTTTCGAGTTCCGTAATTCTTACTTTTAAGTAATAAAAGTTAGTTGTCTTAAATAAAAAAATAAGTTACTTTCACGCTATCAACTTTGATTAATAGAAAAATTATTTACTTACTTTAAAACTTCTAAGCTTAGCCAAACATGCTCTTACCTTATTCTTAAAAGCCAAAAAAAAAATGAGATTTACTGGGAATCTTTTTTCCCTATTCAAATCCAAAATAACTATATATGTTTCAAAAAATGAAAAAAGAACAACTAAAGAGTCGTTCTCTTTGTGTTTCAGTTTTATATTTTGAGTTTTGAATTCATTTTCACTTTGAGATTGTTGAAAATGGTAAAGAGAACAAAGCTTAAATCTTTTAGAAATTACAGAGCTAAATCGTGCTAGTTTAAGTTTACCTTTCTTCCTTCCAACCTTTCCTAGCAAAAATCCCATCTCTTAGAGCATCTCCAGTGTGAATTGCCATCTACGCTTACAATTTATGTCGCAGTGATGTTTAATAATACATGGCAAGTGCAAATGTCAAAGTCTATAATTGCTTATAAGATGATCGAACTCCATTTTTTATCTACCATCCATCATATCCACAATTTTTACCTACTTTTT
>CAIGRL010152812.1:0-11866 GCA_903798325.1 Fraxinus xanthoxyloides
AGCTTTCGGATCGAGCCTTAGTTGGTCGAGTCGGCTCGTGTTTTTTTATTTAATATGGATCTATAATTTTTTATAATGTATTTAAAATCTGTGCAATTTATAAGTATTACAAATAATAACTAAATATTAATATAAAAAAAATACATCTAAACTAAAAAAAGGGCTTACGGGTCGGCTCGACTCGAGCCGACACCCCTAAATAGGGCTCAAAGCTCAGGCATTTTTCAGGCTGAGCCTAGGCTGCCGGCTGCCATCCTTTTTGACATCACTAGTTCAATGAGGAAGTGATGGATAATTATTTTCCCTAGTTCCTATGAGATTTCAAGGAAAGTGAATTCCTTCAACTCAAAGGAAGGTAATATGTCCTTGACTGATTACGAGTGAAAGTTCGACCAAATTTCAAGGTATGCTCCACGTCTGGGTGACACGAAAATTAAGAAGTCTTAAAGGTTAGAGCAAGGGTTAAACCCATACCTAAGTATGATTCTTATGTTTCATCGTTTCACATCATACTGTGAGATGCTTGAACGAGCTCATGCTATTTGGTATCAGAAGGATAATGCAGAGCAACACAGTCAATTGTACAACCAACAAGATAAAAATCCATTTGGAAAGAGAAAGCGGAATGGTAAAAAGAAAGAAAATGGCAAATGGAAGAATAAGACAGCTAATATCAAATATAGTGCCAGTAAGGCCATAGTAACTGCAGTAGCTCCATGTCCTAAGTGTGGTAAGCCTCACCGTGGTGAATGTTTATATGGGAAGAATGTCTATTTTCGGTGTGGTAACCCAAGACTTATCGCAAAGGATTCTCCCACATTTACTCAGAAGAAGGATGACAATAACGATCAAAAAGGGAAAAGCACAAGTTTTTCACTGACTCAGAAGGAGGTAGAGGACAAGTCAAACATAATAGCAGGTATTTTACTGATATCTAATACACGTGCTTTGTACTATTTGATTCAAGGGCTACTCACTCTTTTGTATCAACGTCTTTCATTGCTAAGTCTAATATTACTTGTAATAAATCAAAGAATACACTAGAAGTTAGCAATCCTTCAGGCGGAACATTAAACACTGATCAGTTAGCTAGATCGGAGAATCTTGAAATTGAGGAAAAACGTTTGAAGCTAATTTGTATGTAATAGAGATGAAAGACTTTGATGTGATTTTGGGCATGGATTGGTTGGGGGCTTGTAACTCGAGAAAATGTTGAAAAAATAAACATATCTAGTTAACATCTCAAGAGAAAAACAAGTGACGATAAAGATTGATGACGTCGGTACAAGAATTTGTGGATGTGTTTCTAGAAGATCTACCTGGTACCCCTACGAGATAGACAAGTGGAACACAATAGATCTGGTTCCTGGAGTGGCACTAGTATTTAAAGCGCCATACAGAATCCCCCCAAGGAACTTCAGAAGTTGAAAATTCAGTTACAAGAATTGATGGACATTGGCTTTATTCGATCAAGTGTATCTCCATAAGGTACACTGGTGTTGTTCGTAAAAAGAAACATGGAAGTATGAGGAGTGTATCGACTATCAGGAGCTAAACCATTTGACCATCAAATAGGTATCCTCTTCGGAGAATCGAGGATTTGTTCGATCAATTAAAAGGGGTAAGGTATTTTCCTAGATCGACTTACAATCTAGACATCATCAATTGAAGATTAAAGTAAGCGATCTACCTAAGACAGTACTCAAAACTCGTTATGGATATTACGAATTCACTATTATGCCATTCGATTGGACTAATCCTCCAGTGATATTCATGGATTTAGTAAATCGTGTGTTTCATCAATACTTAGATCAATTCATAGTCTTCATTGACGACATTTTGATATACTCCAAGAGTAAAGAACAACATGAAGAACATCTTAGAATAGCGTTAGAAATACTGCTTAAGAAAATATTATACGCCAAATTTAAAAAGTGCGAGTTTTAGCTACAGAGAATTGGATTCCTCGGTCATGTAGTTAGTACCCAAGGAATTGTAGTAGATCCAGTAAAAGTGGAAGCAAAAATTAATTGGAATACACCAACACTGGTGAAGTTTTAAGTTTCTGGGATTGGTCGGGTAATATTGGAGATTTATCGAAGGATTCTCCAAAATTGTTGGACCAATGATGCAATTGATAAGGAAATGAGTAAAGTTTCAATGGACATATAAGTGCGAGAAAAGCTTTCAAGAGCTAAAGCAACGATTGATTACAGTACCCATGTTAAGCATACCTAAAAGTTCAGAAGAGTTTGTTATTATAGTGATTCATCGAAACAAAGTTTGGGAAGTATACTGATGCAGTACCAAAAAGTGATTGTCCATGCATCAAGGTAATTGAAGCAACATGAGCATAATTACCTGACATATGAACCAGAACTTGCAGCTATAATTCATGCATTACAGATATAGCGCCATTACTTATATGGAAGGAAGTGCGACGTTTACACAGATCATAAGAGTCTTAAATATTTCTTCACACGGATGGAATTGAATATAAAACAGAGATGATGGTTGGAGCTAGTAAATGATTATGATTTCACTATTCATTACCATCTGAGTAAGGCTAATGTTGTTGTCGATGCTTTAATAGAAAGTCGATGGGACAGTTGGCATCATTCCCTACTATTCAGATGGAGTTGAGCAAAGACTTGGAAAATTGGCAAATCGAAGTGGTTACCATGCCTGATCAAGTCATCACTTGTTTTGCAACTTTGGTAGTTCGACCAGCTCTTAGAGATCAGATCATAGAAGTATAGGGCAAAGATCCATTCTTACAGAGATCACGAAAGACATTGGTACTGGTAGGAGAAAGGATTTTGGAATAGCTTCAAGCCAAGTACTGATGTTTAATGGAAAAGATGAAGTTTTAAGGAAAGAAATATTGGAAGATGCTCATTTCACCGCCATACACTGCATATCTCGGTGGTATGAAAATATCGAGATCTTCGAGATACATTTTGGTAGAGGAATATGAAAAGAAGTATAGATCTATTTGTGGCAAAATGTATAGTGTGTCAACAAGTTAAAGCAGAACATCAATGACCAGCGGAGTTATTAAACCCATTGGACATACATGAATGGAAGTGGAAGAATATCACAGTGGACTTTGTGGTAATATTTTGGAAGTCAGCAAGAGAACATAATGCTATATGGGTAATAGTGGATCATCTAACAAAGTCAGCTCATTTTCTTCGGTTAAAAATGACATTCAATTTAGATTAGCTGGCACAGTTGTACATTAGAGAGATTTTAAGATTGCATAGTATCCCCATCTCCATTGTATCTGATAGAGATCCAAGATCTACGTCTAAATTTTGGAAGAGCTTACAAGGAGCTATAGGAATGAAATTGAATTTTAGTACGGCATATCATCCTCAATCCGATGGTCAGTCTAAAAGGATTATTAAAACTTTAGAAGATATGCTAAGACCTTGTGTTTTGGATCTAGGAGGCAATTGGGAATTGTATCTACCTTTTGTGGAATTTGCGTAATGCAACTATTGAAATTGCATCACATGAAGCTCTCTATAGTAGAAGATTTAGATCACCTTTTCATTGGGATGAAGTTGGAGAAAAGACGGTTTTGGGACTAGAGATCATGGAAAGGACACTTGAAGCCATTGATAAGATTCATACTAAGATAATGGCAACGCAAGATAGACAAAAGAGCTATGTAGACACCACGAGAAAGGACTTGGAATTTCAAGTTGGAGATAAAGTCTTTCTAAAGGTGGCACCTATAAATGGTATACTTAGGTTTGGCAAAAAGGTTAAACTACGACCTCGTTATATAGAACCTTTCGAGTTACTTGATAGGATTGGAAATGTGGCTTACAGATTGGCCATGTTGCCCGAACTATCAACAATTCACAACGTGTTTCATATATCAATGATTAGGAAGTATGTGCAGGATCCTGATCACGTGGTCAATTACAATCTCTGCAAAAAGATTTATCTTATGGGGAATTACCAATTGTAATACTGGATAGAAATGTGCATAAGCTACGAAACAAAGAAATTCAACTAATCAAAGTACAATGGAGGAATCATGGAGTAGAAGAAGTTACTTTGGAAAAAGAAGATGAAGATAAAGACAAATATCCGACACTATNAAGGTGGCACCTATAAATGGTATACTTAGGTTTGGCAAAAAGGTTAAACTACGACCTCGTTATATAGAACCTTTCGAGTTACTTGATAGGATTGGAAATGTGGCTTACAGATTGGCCATGTTGCCCGAACTATCAACAATTCACAACGTGTTTCATATATCAATGATTAGGAAGTATGTGCAGGATCCTGATCACGTGGTCAATTACAATCTCCGCAAAAAGATTTATCTTATGGGGAATTACCAATTGTAATACTGGATAGAAATGTGCATAAGCTACGAAACAAAGAAATTCAACCAATCAAAGTACAATGGAGGAATCATGGAGTAGAAGAAGTTACTTTGGAAAAAGAAGATGAAGATAAAGACAAATATCCGACACTATTGTCCAACCATAAGGTAAATTTTGAGGACAAATTTTTTTAGGTGTAAGGAATGTAGAAGCCCCAAAAAAAACAGGAAATAAAATGAAATTAGGCCCATATTTTAATGTGATGATCTAACACTACGAGTCTAACCCATAGAGGAGCCTTATGCTCGGCCCACATAAGAAATGAAAGCCCAATACTAGTTAAACATGTCTTAAATAATTTTAATCTCATTGAAGTTCAACAAGCAACCAAGCATGTTTTCAAAAATTATTTGGAGAAGTTATGACGGATTCAATGTTTCCCACGGTTTGGACCTGACAATGAAAAATATTTCTTGTATAATAAATATTTTCGAGACTAGATTTGCACACGTTATTTTTCAAAGGGACCAACCAATATGTAAGTTTTAAAAATGAAAAGTAAAAGATAATTATTTTCTCCAAATAACTTATACCGCTTCCTACTAAATATTTATGTATAGTTTACACACACACAGATATATACACATTGAACAAGTAAGAAAAAAAAAATTCCAAAGTAGGGAAAGAAAAGATAAGCAGATTTTTTAAAAGTGTTAGTTCCAGTCAGGAAACAATATTCACGTCCAACTTCATCGATTCAAAAGCGTCAAACCCAGGTAGGTAGATGTGCAAGTGGTTATTTCGTTTTCAAGTTATGATTTTTTGTTAAAAGTATGAATGAATTGGTACCTCCGGATATGGTGCTTCGGCACTACTATAATTTGAATGATCACTGTCCAGCTATACGTGTTATGATAATTCTATAGAAATTGGGTTTTGCCGAAAATCCATCTACGTTGGGTATGATTCTATGGTTCAAATTTTCTAATTTGATAACGAAATGCACCTATGATATCTATTGAGTGTCAGACTCAAGGGTTAATTCCTATAGGTTGATTTGAATTGCTTGGGCCGTCATCCAAACTGAGTCGCTACGGGGTTTTAGAAAATATTTTAGTACCTCATATGTTGTCGATGGAAGCCATTTTTTGGATATGTCATATTACAAGAAGTATCCTATGTTCTCTTAAAATATCAAGAAAATCTGAGGTCGATAACTGTGCAAACGAATTTAATTTGACATTTGCCGCTCGAGAAAGAAAACGGAACAGCTTACTTAACTATTTACTAGCAAAAAAGCTTTGCATGTACTACACACGTTAATAATTTACATGTGCATGGAGAATTGTTTCGGATTATATTTTTTTTTTAATATTCGTCTCTTTTGGAATAATTGAACTTTATGCTATTGTCCAAAAAGTGGCTTCACTTGTAAGAAATTATTTGGTAGATTGTTTTCCTTAATATGAAACTGTACGTTATATATATATATATATCTATCTGTGTGTGTGTGTGTGTGTGTTGCATAAAATTTTATTTTTCACATATAAAAATAATTTTTGGGCCGGAAAAATCAAATTAAGCTGGTTTTGCCTCGGCCAATTCCCCAAATCCGCCATGTCTTATATGGTGTGGGTGATTTATTAATGAAATATTGGAAAGTGATAGTATTATCGTTCATCTCATTTTGAAGACTTATTTTTCTACGTACTTGTATTTCATAATTTTCAAAGGTTTTCATACTTCGTATTTCGAAAATACTGAATGTGATTTCAATTAAAGCTGGTTTGTCATCGCATGAAACATGTGGTAAAAAAGTTAACAGAAGTTGTAAGTCCAATAAATTGTGAGATTTAAAATGAAATTTGACCAACTTTCTAACAAGTAAAAACTTTACCAGGTGAACACAAATGCTTTAATTAAAATGTTAAATTTGTGATTGTTCTTACCAAAGTTTATGGACAAAATATGATGTTTTTCTTCCTATGCCGCTATTTGCCAACTATCGCTATGTCAACGGCCGTCAACGATGATTGCTAGACTCCCAAACCAGAAATTTTGGTCGAGACAATAAAGACCATTCCTCTACACTCATGTCCCCATATTATTACAACTTTATGGACACAATCAATTACTATTCGGGTGTACTATATATATATATATATATATGGACAGCACAAGGGCGTAAATTACTTTTAAATTGTTCAATTTTGGTTAATATAGTAAAAGAGAATATTAGCTCAATTGGAGTAATATTTTTATCAATATGAATTCAATCCCGTTTCGATAGTCTCTAAATTTGATGCTTACTAATATGACAAGTCGAGTATATATGATGGGATTTTGAAAAGCTATATTTGAGTAGTTTTATATAGATACATATATACACGGAATTTATCTCATAAGCATCCAACATCGAATGACGTGTCACATTATAATAGGTGATATGAGATAATTGTTTATTATACTATAATACCACATCGTCTGGTGCTTCGCATGAGTTAAGCACGTATATTTAGAAGATCGGTCTTGTGTGTGTGTGTATGTGTGTGTCTATATATATATAACAGCTGATACGTTAGACGTTGAATTTCAAGTTTATTAGTACCTAATTCTCTTCTTTAATCATGCAACAACTATTTTAAGGTATATTTTCTTCTTTTATCAAAACAATAGTGTAGTAATATTATGTCGAATATTGGATGAAGTTAGTGCTCGCCAACTGCAAACAAGAAGTTATTAAAGAAATTTGGATCTTGCTAACCGTACATAAAAAATGTAAATAATGAATTACATAATATGATGTGAAATGAAAAGATTGGATGAAAAAGTTGACTGTATTTTAAATTGTCAAATTGTAGAGTGTCATATGACAATATATAATCAATTATGTAAATTTTGATGTATATGTAGCAAGATATTTTAGCCATTAAAGTAAAATTGGTTGGCCCTTTATTTATAGATGGAAGAATTATTGGACCATTTGCTGTGTTTCCAAAAAAGGTAAAATACGAAAAAGTTAGGCGCAGATCGAAACACGCAAGTGAGTTGTAAGTGCTTGATTTGTACCAACATATTTCAAGTATTGGATATTGTTTGTCTGGTGTTTTTCGAGATTTGAGATTGTGACTTGGTAGAGGAAGGAGAATAGGAAGCACCCTAACAAAGTTTTTAATACAATGATTCAAGAGTAGATTAGGACGAATATTTTGGTAGAAAATATTGAACTCACAATATTGATTCAGACTTGTGATAAGAGCAATGTGCGATACCAAGCGACAGACGAAATGACAAAAAAGACTGTATTCAAATACTCGGATTTTCTTCAAGAATTGCGGCTCCATGAATAACCCACCCGCCTATGAATTGTTCCCTCAAATGAAAAAAAAATGAATAAAGGATTTTGAATTGTTGAGCCTGAGATGAAACTAATTACGATGAATTTCCCTGTTCATGAGGATCGACAAAATCAAATTGACATTGATAAAGTGGAGGATACACCATGGAACCATGTATGCAACCCGCTTTCACGTGTTGTTTAAGATCGAAAAAGTGATGAAATGAATACAAGTTAAAGAGTTCGCTCTTATCGATATGATAGTTAACTTGATTCTCAATTTTCCTAAATAAATCTCAAATTAAAATGATTTGATTAATTTCGTGAAGAGAATTGGGAATATGTCACTACACGAGCAATAAGTGCCAAGAACAAGTCGATCAAAACTTGCACAAAACCATTATTATGGTCAATGGGGTACCTTCCTAATAAAACTAATTCCAAACTCTCTTTTCACCATAAAATCGTGGTGCTGACCAATCATTCTCAGGTCACGTTCCACAATTTTTAAAAAAAAAAAAAAATGCACGAAATAGATGGATATGATCCACTACGAAATTTCCGTTGATTATTGACAAAAGGTACAACTACCCATGCACGCGGAATTGGAGTACAATAAACATTTGTATACAAATACAGTCAACTGTCGAATTAAACAAACAGAATGGTTGGAAGGGAACACAATGGGGGCCTCTTCACTTGATTGCAATTGATCAAATTTGTAATATTTTCAATTATTTTACCTCGTCCATTTCTTTTCTATTAAAAAATATAAGCTCAGCCACATACGAGTCGAATCTCGAACCCAATACAACTTGAGTCCTTGTGCGGCTCCAACCTGCGGCCAGGCCTTTGGCACAATAGGCTATGTGCAACGATGCGAGTTTCGTATTTGAGTTGTTAACACATTACTTAATGTTTGATTTAAGAGGGTATTAATCCTGTTACCCCTCATGATTTTTCTATTGTATCTCTTGGGATTCAAATCCTCGATTAATGATTTAAATGTTTGGGCAAGAAGTCTCCTTGTTACGAAAAATGCGCATTTGTAACGACCCGAACTTATATCCAAACCGTTATATGATGCATACTTAAATTTCTCATAAAACAAATATCTTAACTCCTAATCTTAGAAAACGCTACAGAAAGTTGTGATAGTTAAGATGACTCAAGTTCTTCTAAACACAGACGGTACATATAATATAACGACTTGAGCATAGGAGCTCGAATCGTTACATTATGTCAAGTCTGAGGTCGACATAGACAAGGTCATTCCAAACCTAAATCATCTAACTTTATTTATTATTTAACTGTCGAAACGATCCAACTTTATCTGCACCACCAGCACATGCTTTTTGGTACCCCTTTTTTTTTGGGTCGAAGGTTGGTTTGTGGTTGGTTTCTTGGAAACTCCCTCGTGTAAAGTTGGTGGGGAATTTATAGCTAGAATAATACTGTAAAGATGCACCCCAGATTGCTATACAGATTTTCTATATGTAGATTTGTCCTCCCCGATTATGTTTTGTCTTTATTTATTTAGTAATGAATGAGAAGATACATTGAATTGGATGTAATAAATTTTAAGGAATAAATTATATTAAGTTCAGTAACTGGTGGATTTTAGATACTTGTCCTAACTCAGTGCAACATTATCCAGACCACGATATAAAGCAATCTTTAATGGTGAATCTTAATTATTTGGGTTTCTTGCATCGAGGGTAAACTTTATACACGTGCCCACAAGAGTGTGTTTTAGCGGCTGTTTAGTAGAGATTATCATATATATTTTAATTTAAGTCAAAATTAACAATTAATTTTAATAATATATTTCGTGAAATCCATAACTTTTCAATTATAAATTTCATAAACTTATGTCAGAATCTTCTAAAACTTTGATTTTGTCATCATCAAACTAGGACTTAATATGCTTAGTATCTGTTTAAATGACATAGACTGTATTTATTTATTGTAGCCATTAGCCGATGAACAAGTAAGGTTCATGCCACAAAATAGCATTGTTCTTGAATTACTCACATATATTCAAGAACTGTTGACCCTATCAAAGTATGTAACAGTATGTAATCTATTTAGTGGAAATTACATCATACCAGAATTTTAAACGTTCAATTTCAAAAATCATATTAACAAGTTTTTATTTCAAAAATCAGATGATAATTAAAATTTTAAAATTTTAATAATTATATTACAAAATTAAATATACATATTCATTATACCCAATTATACACACCAAAACCCTAATTATTTCATCATCTACATTTTTTCTCTCTCTACTCTACCTCCCCTTCTCTCTACCTTACCGTCACCCATTTTCTCTCCTCTCTCCCGTCCCACTCTTTCTCTACCTGAGAAATCAAAATTGGAAAATGGAGGCAAACTTCAGACCATTGCGTGTGGTATCCATCTCATTCTCTCTCCTCTCTCTATTTGTTACCCGACACTTTCATGCACTGCTGCAAACTCACAGCGATACCTGGTTGCTAGAAGCCGCGACTCTGATTGTGGTGGTGGTGTTTAGGTGGCTATGGTTTGCCCACCATGGCTGGGATTTGCAGCTCCGCAATTTGATGTGATTTTTGGGTGTGCTTTCAGTTGGTGGTGGATGGGGGCTATGGCGGTGGTGGTGTTTAGGTGGTAGTTGCTTTGTTGGATTCAACGATGGCGGAGGTTTCGGTCGATAGGGCCGATCGTCGCGACCGTTGCAAAAATTAGGTTTTTCGCTTCTCTTTATTTTTCCGGTTTTGTGGTGGCCGGATGGAGGATGATTTGTAGTATATTGAAAGTGCAAATCATGGTGCACGAGTTTGGGGATTTTATTGGTGGTTGTGGGTGGTACGCGGTAGATCTGTGCGGTGATGGTCTGTGCAGTGTGTAGTGGTGGTGGTGATATTGACTATGGTATTTAAGACGATGATTTTGTTTTTAGGAGGTGGTATTGGTGGTTCGGCGATTGTGGTTTGGCTATTGCAATGGTGTTGTGATGGTCATAAGCATTAGTGGTGGTCACAAATGATTTTGTTAATTGTGACCGATAAATTGATTAGTGTATGATCAATAAACAATATGAGACCAATGAAACACATAAATTGTGACCAATACATAATGTGTGATCTAAAAATTTATTAATTTGTGACCAATAATTAGATATATTATGACCTAAATATAACTTTTGATCAATTAATTTAATATTTTGTGACCAATAGATAATATGTGATTATTAATTTGATATATTTGTGACCAATGAATAAATTGTAACATAAATTTTTGATTTGTGACCGATGAACAAATTATTATTTATAAAAATTTTGAATTGTGACATATAAAAATTGTGATTTGGGACCAATTATTTGAAATTCGTGACCAAATTATATGAAATTGTGACCTTAATATATTTAATTAATAAAATATACATTTAATTAAATTATTTGTAAATAAAAATTGAAATTTTAAACAAAAACTCTTAAATTTGAAATTGGTAAATCTAACTATCTCAGTTATGAAATCTTTCCTTTATTAATTTGTTAACAATACAATGCATTAGGATAGATATCACCTTTGTCTGTTCAAAATTACCATCTTTTGTACCAAATCAAAAGTCAAAGGTACTTATTTAATTGGACCGATCAAAGTTTAAATTCCAATGGACCACTTGTAAACCCATCTTCAACCTCTTTTAGCACAATTAAGAAAAAAAAAAAAACATAATAATAATAATAAATAAATAAATAATTGAAGGATTTTACAATTTGTACATTAAAATGATACATAAACAGCTACCAAAAATAATGTGGAAAGAAAAGATCGAACGAAAATTTTGATTTGTGTTTTAAAATGACAAATGTTAGAATATTATGTGATATTACGTAATCTCATGTAAATTTTAATGTACATGTAGTCATCGAGTTATATTTATATCTATTCCAGTATACATACAATCTCGAACCAATCAAAAGTCAACAAACTTTATATTTTATCTTGTAATTCATGGAAGATCGAACGAAACACATTAGGAAAAAAAATCCAAATTATGAAAATGAGTAACTGCTGTTCTCCTCGGGTCCATGGATGAATTAATAGAGCATGATTGATATTGAGGGTATGCAAGTCCATCTGTTAAACCTCATTTCAGTCTGCCCAGGGGCGGAGCCAGGAATGACCAGTACGG
>CAIGRL010152831.1:0-12939 GCA_903798325.1 Fraxinus xanthoxyloides
AGAAATTGTTCAAACCTTCATCCTCGCAGACTTTTGTTATTATTATGTAAAAAGGTTTGTATAAATTCTTGTGCACCATTTTAGGCATATAAGTATCATCTGTGGATTCATTGTTTCCATTATATTTTATTAAGTGCGGTTTCTAATTTGCAGTGTTTTCGGAGGACAGCTTGTGTTACGCCTTCCTTCTGGAGTGGTGTAATTAATGTTCGTTCGAGATTTCCTTTTTAAGTTATTATTTGCAAACCACACAGCTTATCCTGGTCACTGGTTCTTCATCATAAAAATCTGGTTGATGGACTGCGAAAAGATAGCAAATACAAGAAACTTGGGTTTTTAAGTCAACCAGTTGATTTGCTAGAAATTAGATTGGCTGGATTGTATGAGTACGAAATTTGTTCAATTTAGTGGATTTGAGTTGTGATTCTATCGACTCATGTAAGCACTTAAACTCGAATCAATGTTCCATCGTTCTTTGTTTCTACTTGTGTGTGGTTAATACAATCCCTTTTTATCCGGTTCTTTGACCTTGCTTATGAAACCCAGGCTGGATCGGTCTGTTTGACCGGAAACTCGGTGAAGCAGACCTCGGTCTGGTCCTGTCAGCATAATAGGACCAATGCAGAATTGAACCGTCATTGGCCTTCCAGAACTCACGGGGTTTTGCTCAAACCCGGTGAATTGTGAAGTGGTCAAGTGTGGCGTTGTTAATGGTTTAATATGTTTGGTTCATGTTAGTTATCGAACATCAGTTTGTCTCAAAATGGTCACCCAACTTGCATGTTTGTTTCAGTTTGACAATTCTGTGTGTTCGTGATTAAAATTAACTACCCGTACCAGGTGTCTAACAGAATGCGTGTTCAAGAAACAGATTCGAGAACTGTAATCAACATATGCAGAGTAAAAAGTAGAAACATATATTTTGTAGATTATTTTCCTTTTCAAGAAGATACTGTTATCAGACATCTTTTTCACATGGTAAGTTTCCTTGCAAGAATGCCCTCAAATGTAATCCCTGGTCCAAAAGCCAGTATCAATCCCCAGCCGTTTTGCCTCAATTCTTCCCCTTTTGCCTCTTCCAGCATGTACTCCAGCACAAACAATTGTATTACTGCTTGCATTTCCATAATCAGCCAGTGCCCTTCTACTTGCATTCAATTTTTCAGGCAGCAATTCCAACTTCTTTTCCAACCTGTTAAGAATTGCAGGGCCACCAGGATGAACTGCCCAAAACATTCCGTTGTAGTCTTTCCCAGTGTAATTTGCAAATCCCATTAACTTAACACAGAATCCTTCAATATTGTCCTCAATTATTTGAGGAAGTTCCCTTTCTAGCTTGAAACTTATACCCTCTTCTGTGAGTCTCCCGTCGATTATATATTCGGTATCTGGCACGAAATATTGTATGGCGGTATATAGTTCGAAAAGAGGCCTTTCAAGGTTTCGAACTGGGGTCGACCCAATTATCATGGCTCCGGCACCATCTCCAAAAAGTGCAACCCCGACTAAGTCATATGGTCTTTGGATACTAGGTGGTCTGAATCCTATAGTGGTAGTTTCTGAAGTAGAAAGTACAACTCGACTTCCAGGATTGTTCTCAGCAATGTCTCTAGCAACTCGGAGACCTGCCACCCCGCCTGAGCATCCTGAAAATTAGAGCATGGTTCTACTAGTCTCCAGCCTTAGCCCGAGTCCTTTTGCCAGGTAAAGATCACCTCCAGGTAACCGAACTTCACTTGAGGAAACATATACTAAGTGCGTTATATCTGAAACCGGCCTGCCCCATTTTTTGATGCAGGATTGTGAGGCTTCAATTGCCATTTTTGAGACAGCTGAATTGCAAATATCTAATCGTTGTTTCACTGCTGGGATTCCTTCAATAGCAAGCTCGGGGTACTTCTTTAGGATTTCCTCAGACATGACCACATACCGTGTTTTTACTGTGGTTGTCTCGCCTATAAACCATGAAAAAAAAATGCTAATTAAACATTGCACTAATGATAAGAGATCTACGTGATGGAAATGAATACTAATGAATTTGATTACAGAGTCGAGTGAGCTTGAACTTAAGAGCTCTGGATCATCACAGTTGGTGTTCTTGAAATAGCCATCAACCAAAAACTCTTGCATCACCAGCTGGTGAGGAAAGGCCTTTCCAAGAGCAAGAATTGTAGCTTTTCCAGGGTTAGCATTCCTCAAGGTCTCTTCACTTCCCATGTTTTCTTCTCGAAAATGAGTTTGAAACTCCTTTTCCTTTGCAAAGTACTTTGCACAGGAATGCTCTTATATATACCTGCACCAGAGAGGATTCTTTAAATTAACTTAATGTTGCTTATAGTTCTATCATCACGCGCGACAAGATGGATTATTGTGTTCAATTTATGAAGTTGTAAATGGATTAGTTGTGGGGTGAGAAACTCATGAGCATTGTTTAGAAGGCATTGGATGAAGAGTTGGTTCAAGGATTTCAACGAGGTTCTCAATTTTCTGGGTTCATGCAGCAGTTTATCTTTATTCCTGGCCATGCTGCCCAAGTTTGCAGTTAGCAGGCATAAAGAGACTGCATAGCAATTTCACTTGCATAAGCTGTAAATCTTGACATTAGTGGTTGCTGATTAGACAATGAGAGGCTAAGTGCAAACACATTTATAGGCCAGAAGAACAAGTATATCAAAATGTGCCCAGCCACCCAGTCCTCAAGCGTGCCAGTGGCCGGTCACCCCTATGGTGGGGACACCCTGAGCCCTGCTAGCCCCTATAGTGGGGACACCCTGAGCCCTGCTGCATGGGCTAGCGACGCTCAGGCCTATTATTAAAAAACTCAAAAGTGGATATTTGTGTAAAACCCCATTGGCCTGGCCTGATCTGTAGGTCAATTTTGCAAGCGAGCCCAGCCTAAGACTTTAACCGAGTTCTGGTTTCTCTGGTTTCATGACAATCTTGATTCCTGGCTGCGGTGCATGCAAATCCTTTTGAAAAGAAAGCGTAATGCCCTTCAATTTCCACTTTTTCTATAGCAAATGGGGAGAAAATACAAAAAAATGGCTTTCAAGTTGTAAAATCTGCTCTCTGATTGCAGTTTCAGTAGACATGACCAAAGATGAGCACGTAATCATTTGCAAACATACTCCAATAATCAAACTAATGTAGAAGGCATAGCTAAGATCATCGGGATGAGCAAAAATCTAAGACCAACAAGAAGAAGTATAAAGTCTATCGAACATATTTTGGCAAGGCAACACTTATATATTGATATGCAGACAAATAACAATGTGATCAGTAACCTTCGTTACATCTTTGGTACGAATTACCAAACGAGATAAGAAGGTTGAAAATAATTATAATTATTCAATAATAGTATTCATTGTCCTCCTCTGATATTGAGAAGGAAAACAATGATTAGAGTCAAAGTTCTGATAGATTCTTCCCATTGATGAAATCAACAACTGGAGTGGCTGCTTGATCAAGTGCAGCAGTGACTGCAACCAAATTTTCCAAAAATTCCTCGGATGTTGGCCTGTCACCATCAACTATATCGGTAACAGCTTTCAAAAATATTGCAGGTGTTTTCAAAAGATCTGCCACGTCAGCAACAGCAGCTCCCTGACACAATGATTTCAACAAGAAAAAAATGCGATGTTAGATTTATTAGTCATAGCAACAGCTTGGCAACGCATAAAATTAAAACTGAGATTTAGCTCCAGTGTATTTTGACCAGTTCTATGTTTGCATGATACATTTTTTACTTCAGACCACGAGAAGTCCAAATGAAAAGAGGCATATGTGATATGCAAACTCCTCAGTTTGTCAATATTACCCATAACTGATTCTAATATATGCATTCAAAATTTTTCCACCAAGACTTGTACAAAAATAAGATAGTTAATATTCTAAAACTTTTCTAATAAAATTTAAGGGACTGTTCTCTTCGTGTTTCAGTTGTGTTTTGACTTTTGAATTCATTTTGGGTTTTGTGTTTTAACTGTCAATTTTGAGATTATTGAAAATGTGTTCTTTTTGACATTTTGAAAAATTATTTTCAAGAATTAGAAAATCGAAAACGCGCTCTCTCGTCTCCCTCTCAACGAAGCCACCACCTAAATCTCCTCCCTGCCACCACCTGAATCTCCTCCGCCAATGCCACCACCTCAAATCACTAACTAGAATCACCACCATCACCTACAACCTTCCCGCTGGTTAAAGAAATCCCTAATTCAAAACCCCTCGTCGCTGCAGCCGCTGCCACCACCTCAAATCACTCACAACCAGTGGTAAAATTGGCCTTAACCCATGGTTGAGCAAGGTGCACCAGATGGAGAGGAGGCTAAACCACGTGGTCAGTGATCGTGGGACGGCTGGACGACGCTGGAATTTGCAAAACTCAGAACGTTGCGCGGACTTCGCGATTGTCGCTCTTCTAGGATGAAATCCAAACATTGCAGAGTTGTTTAGGGTGGATCAAGGACATGTTTGGAGTCACCTGGGGATGAGCATTCGACCAGTGGTGTCGCACGACCTTGGGCGTCGCCGGATGTGAAGTTTCCGAAAGAAACAGGTCACACCATAATAGTATTTTGGCTTCCAATTTCTGTTGATTCTTCTTGTTTTGTGGCTGATGAAAGATTGGAGGTGATAGAGGGGAGTGAGGCGAGGTTGTTTCTGCTGATTCTTCCAATTTTCAGTTTTCATCGAGTGTTTTTAACATTTTTGAGATTTTGGTTTGAAAACACTCAAAACGACCGTTTTAGTCGCTTTGAGTTTTATGACAAATTTTTTTTTTTTTTTTTCAAAAATGTGTTTTTGAAAATAGGAAAGAGAACTGTTTTGAAAAATCGAAAACATAAAACAGCTTGAAAACGGCAAAGAGAACGACCCCTAAATAGTTAGGAAACAACTTATGTCAAAGGCCAGCTTCTAATCCCAGTTGAAACACATCCATGGAAATTACAACACGATAAATAAAGAGATTGGCACACTGAGGTTGAAAATAAATAGATAGCTGAATTGAGGTTGCTAAGATAGTACAAGTGATTTAACTACTGTGCATGTGAAGGACTAGAGCAGAGAACCATTTCTTTATAGAGAAAGAATTATTCTACTTGTACCGAATTTGTTGACAACTTTGTTGACATAATGCCACATGGCGGCCCCCTATTTGGGGGCGCCTGGGGCGGGGGCCCCACAGCAAGCGCCCTCCCAATAGGGGGCCGCTATGTGGCATTATATCAAAAATCTTGTCAAACAATTAGGTACAAGTAGCATGGTTGATAGAGAAATGCCCCATGTACACCATGCTTGTACAGCATGGTGTACAACCCCCTCACAAAGAGGGGGCCCATGAATTTTTTATTCATGGTGGGCCCCCTCACATGTGAGGGGGTACAAGCCCATGAATTTTTTATTCATGGTGGGCCCCCTCACATGTGAGGGGGTACAACCATCATTTCCCTTCTTTATATTAATTCAGACATCACCATAAGCTCATATATAGAAAATTACCTCCATGTCCTTCAATGTGGCATCATTTGCTATGATTGTTGTTTCATCATGTGGCCACTGGGCACATATCTAAAGAATCGCCAGTGGACAGTTTGCCAATCTGAAACGTACACAGATTATTAAAACCGTATCATGATAATAAGAAGCGTCTTGTTTTGTCAATTTGATATGAAAAAATAAGTCATCCTTGGAGGAGATTAAGGAAGAAGTCACGATATGTAGCTCGGTAATGATGAAAGTGTAATGAATGGAATGCAACAATGCTTGTAGAGAATGATTTAAAATCAAGGGAGTTGAAAGCAATGTTTTGACCCTTGACCCTAAAAGGGTCAAAAGATTGAACCGGAGTCAAATCGGGATCCACCCGGTATTTTTAAAAAAATAAAAAAATCAATAAAAGAACATAAATTAAAATTAAATGGGCCAAAAGGCCCACAATACTGTTATAATTTATTACAAAGACATGGCCCACGTATGCAAGTGCAAACCCTACCATGTAAAGTTTAAAGACCCAGATAATCGTTCACATCCAATAGAGCAATTTGTTTAAATTCCTGCCAGCAGCTTGTCTTCTGAGTCTTTAATCTCTTATCACACATTCAAATTTCCTATATATACAAATATATGTCCCACCATATTAATGTATTTTTTTTTTTTTTTCTTTTGTTGTTATATTATTTTGGATTCTGTTGAGCTGCGGTGGGTATTGAACGTCTGGAGAAATGGTAGGGGCAAAGCTTTCTTGTGTTCACCAATTTACTCTTAATTTTTTTCTTTTACAAAAATTGACCCGCTAAACCTGCGAAAACTGTGGCCGGTCCACCGGTTTCCAGTTGAACCGGGCGGTTATCAAATTTTACACCTTTTTTTCTCATCCGGTTTTTACTTTTTACCATATGACCAGACAGAAATCCGATCAGGTTCCCGATTTTCCCAATCGAACCGGCCAGTCCGATCCGATTTTTAGAACACTGGTTGAAACTTGAAAGTGATGAGAGTGCCCAAAGTAACACGTGAAGGGGTAACATCATACGGTTTAGATTCAAAGAAATTGTCCCCGACTGACAAATTATAGATATGTGGATGGATCTAATACCTATTGGCTTAAACTTTTAGTTCAATTTTGAACTCCAGTCTCTCCACTGTAGGCAAAGTCCTTAGGCTAATCCATGACACGAAAAATATGTGACTTCACTGACAGGATAAAATGATTGCTTTCAGCATCCAACATATATTAACTTGTAACATTTTCAAATATGATTTATCTTGATTACCAATAGAGAATTCAATAAATTCGAGCAAATAGATTTGCTAACCTTTGCAACTAAATATTAAAGCACCAATGTAGCAATATAGAAAAGGAAAAGTAAGAACCAGATTAGATGTTGATAGTGATTTTAGAATAAATGAATGTAGAGTAGTGACCTTTAAATTTAGTCCCTTCACAAGATTGGGTGTTGAGAAGCTTGTCGTGTGCCTACACCATACAGGTCAAATACCTGCATATTGAAAGAAGTCACGTTAAGGTACAGATGTTATCCAAAAGCAACAGCAAGATTCACACTAATCTTAAAGCAAATGAGCTCGATATATGGTCGTAGACATGGCTAAACATTTTTGGGTGCAGAAGACTACTGCTTCAAACAGATAGCAAATGAACTATAACATCAACAATACAGTGGAGGCAACTGGATAACAAAGAAGTTAAACCACGAAGAGCAGACTAAGATACTCAATTACTTGTACATGATGAGCATAATGCAACTGGATAAACTCCAGCAAACTGATCTATTCTAGCAAAGGTCTGTTGGATGCCAGCAATACGAGGTATCCAATGTAAAGGATTAGCTAGGAAATTCAATGACTTGCTCTATTGCTGTGACCTCCCAAATTTGAGATGATTGAATTCTCACTATTAGTAATGCAACAGAGTCGAATGCATAGCACAATTGCCACTAAATTTCTACATGCATTTTCTGACTATTAACAATATATTATATATGGAAGCTTCAACTGTTTCTAAAAAAAAATGGAAAAAAAAAGTATTATAGAAGTTAAATTGAAAGACATGCTAGATAAAACATAAAACAACTTTCTCACAGTAACAGATGAAACTTTACCAAATATTAAAATGCAAGCAGTCTAACATGTATATCACTTCATAAGCCAACCTAGTAAAGTGATCTAGAAATCAATTCTCTACCAGCAAATTAGTGCATGCCACAACCTTAAAAGCAAGGAACCCTTCTTAAGTTTTCATTACTACTAGGCTCCTATAAACAACAATTGAGAACACAATAAAGTATGTTTTTTCCTAACCTGTGTATATGTAACTACAAATTAACCCTTGTTGTTTGTTCCCAATAAATTTGATGTCAGTTTCGCATGTTGCCTAATTGTATCTGCCCCAGCCATGCACCAGGAAAAAAGAAGTGAGGAAAAATAAAGACAGAAAAACTTACAGGGATAGGAATTCTTCGGTCATGGAAAGCAATATCCGATGCAAGGTATACATCACCTATGCAAGCACCTTTTGCCTGGAAAAATCTAGATATCAATATAAGATATAGATGATTAAACACTCTTTGTAGTGCATGTGACTTCGGTATCCTATATTTAAGAGATGGCTACGAAACTTCTATATCAGCAATGTAATACATAGATTCCATATAGTACAAGTCAAAGGAAACCAGAACCTAAAAATGTGCGTAAAGTGCAAACAAACAAAGAAATAAATCAAATTCCTTACTGTAAACATGACATAGATTTTTGAGGAAGGAAGTTTTAACATTTTGGTCCGGATAAATACAGAATCAGTCAGATAACAAAAGACAAGGGGAAATAGAAAGTACAAGTAAAAATAGAAAAAGAAAAAGAAAATATATAAAGAAAAATGGTTAAAAGAATAAGGAAGGAAGGAACCAGAGAAAGTTTTACATATATAAAAGGAACATAAAACAATAGGCAGAAGAGTCAACAATCGTCACATGCAAAAAGGAGGATGGAAGTATAAGCAATTACGATAAGGTCCAAAAGATAAATACATCAAAAATAAAAAATAAAAAAATAAAATCCATCATATGCATTCATAATACCTTGAAACCTCCAACAGTGCCTGCATTTATGATAAGGTCTGGTTGTAAAGCTTGAATAGAAGCATAAGTTAAAAGTGATGCAGAAACTGTGCCTACGCTGTCAACACCTGATAAAGAAACAATTAAGAACACTGTGGTCAGAAATTCATTGTGGTGACTGACCAACAAATAACAATAAAGCTCCTTAAACTGCTTAATGAATCACACTATTCATAGTCCAGTTACAGAACTTAATGTGACTGCATACCTTCTTCCTCTACTAAAGTCACAATAGGACCAAAATGATAACATATCTAGAAATAAGCAGATTAGGCTTTATAGTGAGCAGTGAGCACATATACTAGAGAGTGAAAACAATTCACTTAACAAATCAAAATCCATAACATTCCATCAAGAATTAAGGAGGAAAGAGAGAGAGAGAGAGAAATACCCAAAACTATGTCTTTTCCAGGGTAAACAATGTTGATATTCAGTTCTTTATATTTTCCACTGTACCTCACTCACAGGACCCCCTTCGGAAACCTGCATCATTTCCACAAGATGATAAGAGATAAAACAAACCATAAAAGGGAAACGGCCACTTGTAGAGGGGCTATAAGATAACAAAACACATTCTTTATTTATATTGATTCCAACAATTACTAAGAGCAAATAAGTAAAAGGCGAGACTTTATTGATATATGAAACCAATAAACGTATAGAATTCCACTTATCGCTGCAGTAGGCTTTAACTATCCAAAGATTACCAGTACAAATGGTATGAAACAGTCAGTCTCCTTTACTTTCTCCCAAACCTCTTTTTTTTCTCAGTTTTTTGGTCGGATCTCAATTGAACTGCTATCCAATCCTAAATTATAAAACAAAATCAATTACTTATAAAACGGACATACAAAAATAAAAAAAGAAGAAGGCCTACACAGAACTGGATTCTTCTGTGAGCTGGAACTTTTCCACTAGAGGTGAAGCCTCCGTCTTCATAGCTATTCACCATTTTCACACACACACACACAAACAAAGAAGTTTGCATATAAATACATACAAACAAACACAAAAAAAAAATATCAAAATATATATAGAAAAATAGAGTACCAATAATAAAAACGACATTGGAGATTGGGCGTTGAGGTACAGATTCCTCTTTGACTTCAGCTGCTTTTCCATCTTGAGGAGGCTCCACTAATGGTGGAATCACGTTTACTTTTCCGTCAATTTCTGCTAACAGCCGAACCTTTTGTATAATATTTTTCCTAAAACGTGCTTCTCAGTATTCATGTGAGTTTCAATAATTCAATTTGAGGTCTTTTTCTCTGAAAAGTATATTATCGTGTGCTGTTGTAACACGTTTATTAGAAGTGGGAAGGTTCAATTCAAACTGTAGGTGTTTGGAGTGAATGAACCGGAGAAGAGATGTACAAGATGAAGCGTGAGTGAGGACCCTCTTTTTAATCAAATGAAAAGGGAACTGTTCCGTAAATCCATGAGAAGTCCAGCTCTAATATATACAGCCTATTCGGTCGTACTTAAAATTTAATTAAAAATGAAAATATAGTCGTTATTGGCTCGTCTAACAAAAGTCAACAATAACGGCTAGTTTTTCAATTTTAACCCGATTTTAATTTCTACCGAACACGCCTATAGCAGTAATAATAATAAAATAATATTTTTCCCCCAACTTCTGTTCGACCATGGACCAATGGAGCTTTGCAAGCTATACGTTGATTTGTATAGTATTTGCATTCTAGAATGTCGTAAAAATGTACGACCTTATTCTAGAAGTTGGACAATTATCATTTGCATTTCAACAATTAAGTGAAGTCGTAGAAATTAGATATGGAAAGACAATTTGACAAAGTTTTTAAAATTTTACATACCTTAGAATGAAAATGAGTAAATGTAAATATAGAATTGTGGAGGTAGTGATAGGTAGATATCACATTACTTGTCTTGTTATTTTTAAGTGTTATGTCGTTCTCAAGTGTCGCGTTAGAATATTTTCGATTCGTTATCCTAGGTTGCCAAAGTTGCAATTATTTGTACGGGTAAAGATTTTTAACTTGATACGTTGAGATAACCCGAGTTAATACTCTAAACATATACTTGATTGGAAGATTGCGTGTGCAAGTCCACGCTAATCTGCGATTGACTCAAGCATCATGCAGATTAATGGAAGAAGGCAAGATACGAGTTTTTGATACTACACTCGAGTTTCATTTCTATACTAAATTTAAGGCAACTCTTAAGCATCTCCATGATACAGTACCCCGTGATCGATCGGAAAAGGCTTCCGTCTCGTCCACTTCAGTACCCAAATTACTATATCAAAGTCAAAAAATTCCACAGAAGAGAGCAACTTCTTTTGCATAAAGTATGATTTTGCAAAGGTGAACCTGAAGTTGGAAGCAGTATACTGTTGAAGCTATAAGGAGTGGTGGGCTGGCTAAACCCCTGTTTGGTCCATATTAAATTTCTCATTCTCATTCTTCTACTCATTTTCAACCACACATTCTTCAATAAAATAATATTTTCCATCACATCATTAACTTTTCCTTTTTTTTCAACCACTAATTCTCCATCAATCTACTATTCTAAAATACATTCTTTCAAAATAATATCCATCAAACACACTCTAAATCCGGGATGTTGAACCAAAATATTCCAATCTGAGTAGGTTTTCCTGNAACCCCTGTTTGGTCCATATTAAATTTCTCATTCTCATTCTTCTACTCATTTTCAACCACACATTCTTCAATAAAATAATATTTTCCATCACATCATTAACTTTTCCTTTTTTTTCAACCACTAATTCTCCATCAATCTACTATTCTAAAATACATTCTTTCAAAATAATATCCATCAAACACACTCTAAATCCGGGATGTTGAACCAAAATATTCCAATCTGAGTAGGTTTTCCTGTAGTTGTAATTAGAGATAGTCAGTTTCACTCTCAAGTGATCAATATATTTTTTCTTAATATGCCCAGTGAATAGGGCACATGTGATCTGTGCATTGAACTAATCCGTCCAGATAATTTGATGGGAACAAACGTCGTCTATTAAACATACAAACAAAATTAGACTTGTGCATTAGTACGCTGAAGAGAAAATTTGAGAAAGTAACATACCTCACACGATGTTGTAAGCTCATCAGCAACTCTATAGCCACAGCTACACGAAGGGCATGGTGTGATTGTGGGGTTGTAAAATGTCGAGAGGGAAACACAACTGGTTTTTTTTTTTTTAAACCATATAACTGGAGTATTTGCATGCTGATCTCCATGTTCCTGATAATCATGAATCTTTAGTTAGGATCAATAAACAAATATACCATTAGAGAAGTCGTTATTCTCGAGCAAAATATTGGTTTATTTCTAACAATCGTTAGTATAAAACTCACCATTTTGAATATCAAATATAACAGACCTTCAAAATTAATGTAAGTGGCATATAATTGTCACTGCAGGCAAACTAGGCACACAATTGGTTATTCTCTGAATTCTCATACATTCCTAAATGTAGGGGCGGATCCAAGATTATGGTTCAACGGGATGAGATAGAATTACGTAAAAAATAATTTCAAATTAGACAGCAAAGATAATATTCAAATTAGATCAACTTCCACAGATGGACTATATTCAATTGAAGAGATACCATTTTAAGAATTCCCTCCACTCCAATGCCCAGCCATTCACATAATCAATGCAACAACTTTACTTAATAAATGAAATAACTACTCATATTTAATTAAATAAAATCTCTTTACATAAAGCAAAATTTTTAATATAGTGCAATAATTCTTCATTTTCTAGTTCGTTGTTGAGACTTCCCTGATTATGATAAATTGAGTAAAAATAGATTGCTGCACTTTAATCAGATCAAATACTCTCAAAATTCGAAATTTCGAACTCATTAAGCATTAACTAACCAAAAATTCTTAGTCACGACATAGAATCTTTCTCCTCGCGAGTCGCAACATTTAAGACTCCATTTCACTACTATTCAACTACTGACAAAATTTCCAAGCTTTGATATTTCTATGATTTGATTTTGGGATGTGATGAAATTATATAATCATAAATAGCTATCAAAATATAACCAATAAGATTAAGAAAGAGAGAGGTATTACAAATTTTTGCTTCTTCAATCAATTATTCTTCTTTCAAAATATGGTGATTGGAATTTGGAATCGCCAATCACAGGGGCTTGAGAATTGGGGAAGGGAAGTACAATTAAGTGGGAAATTGGAATTTTTGGGCTTTTTTTTCCTTTCAAAAATGGGGAAATTAGGCCCAGTACGGTCAAAACCGGCCCAAATTGAAAAATACCCTGTAGGTTAATTAAGGAAAC